>ML104242.1:148525-291313 GCA_003697995.1 Taxidea taxus jeffersonii | reverse complement strand
ATGGAGGTTCCTCAAAAAATTGAAAATAGAGCTACCTTATGACCCAGGTATTTACCCTAAAGATACAAACGTAGTGATCCAAAGGGGCACGTGTACCCGAATGTTTATAGCAGCAATGTCCACAATAGCCAAGTTATGGAAAGAACCTAGATGTCCATCAACAGATGAATGGATAAAGAAGAGGTGGTATATATATACAATGGAATACTATGCAGCCATCAAAAGAAATGAAATCTTACCATTTGCGACGACATGGATGGAACTAGAGCGTATTATGCTTAGTGAAATAAGTCAACTGGAGAAAGACAACTATCTTTTATCTCCCTGATATGAGAAAGTGGAGATGCAACGGGGGTGGGAGTTAAGGTGGTAGGAAAAGTAAAAATGAAACAAGATGTGATCGGGAGGGAAACAAACCAAAAGAGACTCTTAATGTCATAAAACAAACTGAGGAGGGTGGGGGGGGAGGGGTTGGGAGAGGGTGGTGGGGTTATATTATATGTTTAAATAAAGCTTAAATTAAAAAAAAAGAATACTGAAAATTTAATTTTTACAATTTTTTTTTGTCAGTGTTGTTGTTTTTCTGGAGGAACAGATTTTCATATGTCTTTGATCCACCATTCCCATTGATGTCCCTTTATTTTTTTCTACATCCTAACAGTGATGGTATTTGCATAATTTTAAGTTATTGGTTATTATGAATAATATTGCCGTGGATATTTATGTTCATGCCATTCTGCACATATGTGCATGCTTTCTCAAGTCACAATGCTAGATTTCTAATGTTCATCAATTTCAGTTTTCCTCTTCTTTCAGGCATGAAAGTACAATAGGAGAATGTTAAATTTTATTGACTTTGAAACCAGGTGGGTGGGGCCATAGGACAGTTCTGACCAAGAGATTGTAAGCACAGTCAATTTGATTTCCAAACTGAACTATGTAGTCAGGGAAATTATCTCCCCTCTTGTCACTATTATGGAAGAACATCTCTGTTTTGAAGTCAGAGCAAAAGGTCATTGCCTCCTGAATTACTAAATCACTACATGAAGGGTATTTGTTCAAGAGGTCCTTTGTATTTTCATAAATTTAAAAATAATTTTATCAATTTCTTCATAAAAGCCTGATGAAAGTTTGAGTAAAATATATTCGAGAGAAAACTGAGCTCATAACAGTACTGATTCTTCCAATACCTAAATATGTAATATCTCTCTATTCATTTAGTTCTTTAACTTATTTCAAAAATATTATGTAATGTTCAGTACACAGGTCTTGCATATCTTTTCTTAAATTGATTTCTTAGAATTTTTATATTATTTTAAATGATAGTTTTTTACCTTTATTTTCTAATCATTTGTTGCTAGTATATAGAAATATAATTGATTTTTTCTAATTGTTTTTATCTTGCAATATTGTACTTACTAGTTTTAGTAGTTGCTTGTAGACTGCTTTGGATTTTTAAAATTTATAATCATGTCATCTCTCGATAAAGACATTTTACTTCCTCTACAATATTTAGGGATCTTTTTTTCTTTTTCTTCTTCTAGTGTTCTGGCTAGAATCTCCAGTACATTGATAAATACAAGTAATTTAATTGGACTTCTTTGCCATATTCCCTATCTTAGTGGGAAGTTTTCAATTTTTTACCATTTATTTTAATGTTGGTTTTTTTTTTTCATAGCTCTTCTTTATCAGATTGAGGAAGTTCCCTTCTCTTCATAGCTTGTTGAGAGTTTACTCTGTGTGTGTGTGTGTGTGTGTGTGTGTGTGTGTGTGAGAGTGTGTGTGTGCGTGTGTGTGTGTGTGTGCGTGTGTGTGTGCGTGTGTATGCTAAATGTAGTCAAATACTTTTTCAGCATCTATCAATGTGGTATATTATTTTCCTGCTTTATAATGTGCTGTATCATTGGTAAATTTCTAATGCATTCTCATGCTTCATCTCAACTGCTCGTGATGCATTTTCCTAAGTATACATCATGGAACTCAATTTGCTGACAGCATTTCTGCATCCTTGGGAACAGGTAACACTGATTTGTGTCCTTCATTTGTTCTAAGATAATGACCAGAATTCAGTATCAGAGCTATGAAAAGCCCCAAAATAGATTGAAAGCTATTATTTATTCCTTAATTTTCTTAGAGACTTGATGTAAGACTAGTATTATTGATATTGTTCCTTAAATATTGGACATAATGCATCATTGAAGGAATTCATGCCTGAGGGTTTCTCAATGGAAAGGTTTTTTTCCTCCCATTTTTTTTTGGTTTTGTTGTTGTTGTTTGTATATGTATGTGTGTTTTCTGTGTATATAAACTTTCTGCATGTATAAAATTACCACACAGATAAACATTTCTTCAATCCATTAGTTGTTTACATAAACCTAGATCAGTAGTAATTTTCTCTCAGCATATTAAAGATAGAAGTCCATTAGATCATCATTTTATTATTTGTATTTATAAGCCAACTATCAGTGTAAAGGTTATTAATTTAAAAGTAGTAAGAATTTTTTTTTCTCTGACTCCTTTAAACCAATCAAGTAAAAAGTCTTTCTCTATACTTCTGTATTCTACATGAGATCACATGACAATTGCTATTTATTTATCCTGATTGAAATTCCTAGAACTTCTTTGAAGAATCATTTGTGTATTTCATTTGTTGTAGGATAATCACCAGAATATAGTATCAGAGCTATGCAAGTCCCCTTAAATGTATTGAGAGCTATTCTGTTTTCCTTAATTTTCTGAAAGACTTGATATTGGACATAATGTACCAGTGAAGCTATCCAGACCTGGAAATTTGGAGATTCCTGAACTTCTTTGGGGATTAATAACTTTATCCTTTTGGAAAAATTACCAGCCATTGTTCACTTACGTATTTTCTCTTTTACATTCTTTTTCCTTTTTATGAAATTCTGGTTAAACATTTGTTGACCTTCTAATTCTAGATTTGTTATATTTTTCAAGAAATAGAATAATAATCATTCAAAGATGCCCATATTCCTAAGCCCCAGACCTGTGAATATGTTACCTTTCATGGCAAAAGAGACTTTGTGAATGTTATTAAGGCTAAGGTCCTGAGATGGGAAGGTCCTGGATTATCAAAGTGATTTCAACTTAAATACATGAGTACTTACAAGTGAGAGGTCACAAAATAAAAACAGTAGTTCAAAAAAATTCAACTTGAGAAGGACTTGCCACACAGTTGTTGGCTTTGAAATATAGGAAGGGGAACATGAGCCAAGACATATGGCAGACTTTAGCAGATATGTATGACCCTTAGATTGCAGCCAGTAAGATTGCAGCCCTATAACAGGAAAGACTGAATTTTTCCAAAATCCAAGATGAACAGGAAACAGATTTTCCTTTGCAACCTCCATAAATAAATGGAGCCTACTTATACCTTGATTTTAATCCAGTAAACCCTATACTGGACTTCCAACCAACAAAACTGAAAAGTAATGATTTGTGTTGTGTAAACTGCTAAATTGTGGTAATTTGTTATGACAGAAAAAAAAAAAACAACCTAACATACGTGTTAATAGTTACTTCTTATTTTCTAAATCATTATCTTTATATGCTCTGGTGATACATTCATCCCGATTTATCTACCAGTTCATGAATTCTCTTTTCGACTCTATCTATATTCTTGCTAAAGCTATTCATAACGTTTTTGTTATTATTATGACTTTTTACCCTAGAAGTTTGGTTTGACTTTATTGGAATCTGATTTTGGATTTCCAGTAAAAGTTTACAATTACTTTTATATTTATTACTTGTAACATTGCTAGCAAGCATATTCATAAACTTTTCTGGAAATACTGATAAGAAAAATTATGTGGGTCTATTTCTGCTTTGTTCTATCTTCTTATTTTTTTCCCTCACAATACCATGTTTACATGTTTGATTTTTTAAACATAATTTGATTATTTGGGTGGGGGGACTTTTGTTCTGATATGAAGGTATTTGTGCTTGCTTTTGTTAGCCACTTGGTGGCAATGCTAAACAGGAATAATTTTAAACAAAACTTGTGCTTGAATTTTGTTTTGCTTTGTTTTTGGCCATATTGATGTTGTAATTTTTCAGATCTGCAAATATAGTGAATTAATTTAATTTACATAATATATTTATATAAATATTTGTTCAATTTCATAATCAGTGTTAAAGAATTTTTATTATTGTTACTCTGGCATGCAGTTAGGACATATTTATTTCTGATTCACAATTAAATTGAGGATACAGACTTTGGGTTCTGAATTTTTAAGAAGAGTATCTGATATTTTACTCCACAACTTGGGCAAGACTTGACTTTTTCTTTTTCTCCATATAACCAAAATAGCTTAGTAAATCATAGCTTACATTTTCAGTCTGGTAGATGCTCTTTGGGTAAAAATGCCTTCAGTGATCAACTTACATCTTTGGATTCCAGCCTTTATTCAGAGTTTGGCTTGTATTTCTTTACTATCTTTCAATACTTCAGTCATTTTAACATAAAGGTTTTAATTTTTTTTCATCATTTTGTGTTACTTTCAGATAGAAAATATGTTTGGATACCTAACTTTTAATATTCCTGGACAATATTAATTTATTAAACACATATTTATTGATGATTTATCAATTGATACATGTCACTTGACAAATATTGAGGATTTGACCACTTGGAACTTAACAGTTCTGTAACAAAAACAGATAAACAAGAAAATATATATTAGGTAAATGTTATAAAGAAAATGGAAGGGAACTTTGAGATTATCTAGATCAATATCCTTACTCATGAAAATGGCAGATGTTGTTGATTATGCAGACTGTAAACTGCAAACTCAAGTTAGGGTAACTATCAGTTACCCTAAATTCCAGATCAAAGTTCCCCTTACTCTACTATACTGATTTACTTCCATTTATTGTTTGCCAGTATTTCTAATAGTGAGATTCTGTTTCACCCTATGGATCAAGCTAGTTGTAAGTTAAAGTTCTTCAAGAGAACTCCTTCATAATTCCTTAAAGAAGATTTTTGGATGAAGTTTTAAAATGTAAACTGGTAATGATGTACATATTATGCTTGAATGCTACATAGGTAGTAGGTTCACTTTAAATCTACTTGTTGTATTCTATTTAACCACAATAATACAAAAAAAGTTGTGTAATTTTTACATAAAAATATCAAAGGAGAAAGCTAGAATATTTGATTGGAGATCCAGTCTGTGCTACAGGACAAATTAGGACAGGAAAGATAAAATGCACAAGGGATTTAGAAACCATCTCTAAAAAGTATCAGTTAGAAAGTATTCAAAAGTGTGGGGGACACATGGAAATTTAAAATTGAAACATTTTTTTCCTTAATGAGTCACCCCTTGATTACCCAATGAATACCTTTACCTAATAGTGAACCTCTGCCATTTGGATGAGAATTTCTTGCTAGACAAATTTCAACGGCATTATTTGTTTTTTCTACAAGCATTTTTCTAGCTTTCTGCCCATAGATTTTTACAACTGCTGTTCCCAAACACTTGACATTTTACCACAGAACATTAAATTGCCACACTTCCCATCCACATAAATGTTCTCCTTTCCCATTATTTTAAAGAACTTTCCTCCCACAAAACATTGTTTTGGGAAACTCCGTTTTAGCACTGACCAGAAGCAAGATTTCTATGTTGTGTTTTTTTTTTTTAATTATTACCTAAATATAGTCAAATTTTATAAGGTCACTTCTATCTGCTTTTTGACAACCTGTCTACGGAATTTTTTTTTTCTTAAGGTTGGATATACAGTAAAATACTAGATATTACTTATGTATTAATAATAATTTCTATCATCTATTGAGTGCTTTCTACATGTCAACCACAGTTCAAAGTAATTTTCCTATGGATCTTATTTAATTCTCACAACAATATCCTGAAGTACTACTATTTTTTCTATTTTGTAGATAAAAAAGCTGGGGCTTGCAAAAGTGAAATAACTTGCTCAAGGGCACATGAGTACTAAGTGACAGAAAAGACATTTGAACCAAGACAGTTTGGCTTTAAAGTCTACAAACTTAGGTGTTTGCTATCTGACTTCCTGTTTATTTATTTGAGCCACAGAAGTTTCTCATATTGGTAAGGTTATATGCTATTTTATTATAAGAGCCATAATTTAACTTGCATTCCGATTTTTTGATTTTGGAGATTTCTTTAAATTTTGTACTTTAAAATGTAAGCTTTTATGAGCTAGAGATTATGTATTTGTTCTACACCACTTATAATATAATACACAGACACACACACATATACACACACACATATGCTATAGTTTGGACATTTGGAGACCATACTGTCTATAAAGTTTTTCTTTTTAACTTCTTTCTCTTCCCATGTCATAAAGTTAAATGAGCACTTCATATCATTAGACATTAAAAGCAGAAATAAGATTTAAGACTGGTTAGAAATTCATCACATAAGTGTTTTATAAAACTACAAATTCATTGCTACCCACATTTCTTCCATTTCACTAGGATTAAACATACTTAAATGTTTACGTTCATCAATTCATATTCCAATTAGATCCCCACAGAAACCATTTATCATTTTTGTATGCCCATTGCTCCCTTACAAAATTTCTCTTCCTTGACTTCTAATGGCCCACTAGTATAAAATTTCTTGAGAGGCTGCCATACAATATAGAAGACATTCTTTTGCAAGCAGAAAAGAGAATGAATGGGTCTAGTAGATGATACTTCCATAATTAAGAGTGCTAGAATACAAGTGTCTAATTCCTTTCCATCCAATTGAGACACTATTTATACTCTAGATTCTGGTCTAGAATAACCTTGTGAGATTAAAAAGTTTGCGTGTGGCCTGAAATCTTGCATTGTTTTATTTCCTCTTCCCTGTCCTATGAATCCACTTCTTTCCTGGTTTTTTTGGGGAACACTTTCTCAATAAGTCACTTGCAGATGAATTCTCAGACATAGGATTGTCTTCAAGGGAACCTTCTGTAAGACAGAATGTCTTTATATGTATATCTTTGCATATAACTCTCATAATATTCTTAATATATCTTCTTAGATTTGGAATGACTGTGTCAAAAAGAGTGAACATTTTTATGGCCTTGACATTTGTACTAACATTCATTCTTCCCAGGTAATAAGAGTATCAATACAGCAGCAATCCCTGCAGTGATTTACTACAACATGTACTGTATAATTTTAGCTAATTCCTAACATAAAAGGTGAATTCTATTTTTAAAATTTTTTATTGGTCATTTCCATGGGATTGTGAGAAGGAGCAGCTAGTTAGAAATCAGTGCACATGTTATTATTTTACCTGTAACTACAAAGGCTCATGATCAACACTAAATTAATTTAGATTGGTTCTACATATATTCCAATTGAATTGAAAAATTTTAGTTAACTCAGACACACAACTCTCTGTTTCAGTCTATAATAATAACAAATGTTCTTTTTCAGTTCCCCTTTGTTTTTCTAATACCTTAGAAGTTTGATAGTGTTATTTTGTCCTCATAGATGCTTTTTCTGTTCCACAAATGTTTATTGATCATTATCTACCCCTAGAATTGGTTCCAAGAAATGGTAAATGAGACAGATGTACATCCTGCCAGCATTCTAATAGTGGATAGAGACAATCACACAGACAAATAAAAGACAATGTGAGAAGTATGCCAGTGAGGGAAATACAGTTTGCTTTAGAAAGCATTTTGAAAAAGATTTCAAAAATCAGGAAGGGAATTCTTTTTGGTAGATGTCTAAATTGAGTGAAAAATTGAAATTAGTCAGTTGAAAATAGGCATGGGCCAAAAGGATTTAGGAAGGGTGTTTCAGGAAAATTAAATGTTTAGAGTTAAGGAGAATACATACTTTCATGAAAGTGAAATGATTTGCTATTGAAGATATTATCAGAAGCTAGTTGATGAGGAATCCTGCAGGACATAATACAAAGTTTAAAATTACACCTAAAAGCATGGGAAGTCATTGATAAACTTTGGATTTGAAGGAAAAAATATCAGGCTTCTGTGTTAGAAATGTAATTCAGCTTGATGCATGGAAAATTTACTAAAAGAAAGTTAAGATAGGAGAAGAAGTAAGGAGTTACAAAGAAGTTAAAATTACCAGGTGAGAAATAATTCAGTGGGGGCTATTGGTAGTTGCAGTGCAAATAGAGAGAAGTAAATTCCTATGGAATTATGTAAAATTCATGGAATTTGTGGTTGAATGGGTATGGGAAAAAATGAAGAAGGAATGATATGGAGATTTGTCTTTGGCAGTTAGGAATAAATAAATGTCATTCTTCAAGACAGGGACTAGAACATAAAAAATAGGTTTGAGGGGCGCCTGGGTGGCTTAGTGGGTTAAAGCCTCTGCCTTTGCCTCAGGTCAGGATTTCAGGATCCTGGGATAGATCCCAGGTGGGGGTCTCTGCTCAGCAGGGAGCCTGCTTCTTTTTCTCTCTCTGCCTGCCTTTCTGCCTACTTGTGATCTTTCTCTGTGTGTCAAATAAATAAATAAAATCTTTAAAAAAATAGGTTTGAGACTGAAGACGAAACATTTATTTTTTGAAATACTAAGTCTGAGGTGCCAATAGCAGATTCAAGTAAAAATATTCAATATATAAGAACATGCTTCAACATTCAGTCAGTTCTGGGATGGAGATCTAGGTTTGGGAGACAACATATAAATGGCACTTGAAACGATAGAGGATGGTGAGAACATAGAAAGTATGATCAGAGTTAGAAAAAGAAAAAGAGTAAGATAGAAATTTGAAGGATACAGTATTTATTTATTTAGTTCTGTTTGTTTCAAGTTTTTATTTAAATCCCAGTTAGTTAACATATTGTGTAATATTAGTTCTTTAAAAGTAGAATCTAGTGATCCATCACTTACATACAACACCAAGTGTTCATGAATGATACAGTATTTGAAAGATTGATTAAAAAAAATGCAGTGGAGGAGTAGCCAGAAAGAAAAAAAAAAAAGTTCTCAGAAAAGAAAGTAATTAACGGGTAATCAGAAAAAAAGTGATGATTATCAATGGTTTCTCAATAGGGATTAGTAACAATGGAGATTTTTTTTTAAGACCGCTTTTTGTATTTGCGAGAGTGAAACAAAGAGAGTGCACAAGCAATGTGGAGGGGCAGAGGGAGAAGGAAAAGCAGACTCCCAGCTCAGCAGGGAGCCGGAACCCAAGCGGGACTCAATCCCAGGACTGAATCCCTGGACCTGTAGATGATTAGCCAAAGGCAGAGGGTTTTTTTGTTTGTTTTTTTGTTAAATTTTTTTTAAATGAATTTATTTATTTATTTGTCAGAGAGAGAGAGAGATGGAGCACAGGCAGACAGAGAAGCAGGCAGAGGCAGAGGGAGAAGCAGGCTCCCCACCGAGCAAGGAGCCCGATGCGGGACTCGATCCCAGGAGGCTGGGATCATGACCTGAGCCGAAGGCAGCCGCTTAACCAACTGAGCCACCCAGGCGTCCCCCAAAGGCAGAGTTTAAGTGACTGAGCCACCCAGATGCTCCAAGTAAGTTATTTAGTAGAGTTACAAGGAATGCAACTAGACTGAAGTGAGTTATAGTATACACCAACTTTTTTAGAAGGATGACTTTGTAAGGGAGAAGAGAAATATAATCTGAAGCACAGGCTGCCTCATTTTTTTAAAATTCAGTTTCTTGTTTTCTTATTGTGAATTTGCTTATATATAATAAAAGATCACAGTACTTGAGTTAAGGCAAATAAAATCCATAGTGATGGTGCCTAAATAGTGTGATTGCTCAGTCTCAGTATGTTACTCCTCACAACCTTTTTTTTTAATAATTGCAAAACTGGCTTCATAGTTTATAGAATATTTTCACAACTATTTCTTTTGACTCTTACAAGAGCTGTCGCACACCTACAGGGAAAATATTTTTCTTTGGTTGAACAAGTAAGAGAATTAAAGCTTAGAACTTGTACATGCCTTTTTGTCGTCACTACAGCCTAGACTCTAATTCAGGTCTTTTTTTTTTTTTAATTCATCATTCTGTGTTTTCCTAGAGTCAACTTCCATTCATGTGCTTCTATTTTGTTAGAAGTTGAGAAAAGAGAGAGCTCAGGAATAAAAGAAAAAGGTATCTTTAATTAAATTTTATATCCTACAATCTACCTATTATCAAACAGGTAGTTTGTCTTGGAGTTATTACCTCAGCCCTAATTCTGATGTTGCTACTCTCTGGCTGCAAAACTTTTATTCAATCTCTAAACCTCTACAAATTGCCAGTTTCCTGAACTAGACAATGCAAAAGTTGGTTTTGTCAATCTCTAAGGTATCATCCAGCTCTGCAGCTTTCTGCTGCTCTTATTACTTTAACCAATTAATGATTTTTTTATAAAGTTCAGTCTACTTAGAACCCAATGGTACAAGAAATTTCTGAATGTAATCATAAATATATAAGAAAGAAAAGTCCTTTTGCATTTCCTTTTTCATTGATAACAAATATTATTATGATTCACAAATATAATTAAATTTATTCAGTTCTTTTTTTATTTTGTTTGTTTGTTTATTATTTATTTAGTTCTTCTTTTTCTACCTTATTGCCTGGTTCTTCTATGGACACAGGAGACACTACTTGAAAAAAAGATGGTGCATTTCAACATTATCCTGACTTAGGGTTAGAGTAGGAGTAGGTACAGCTACCTTCTCTTCTCATCACTATCCCTGTTCCTTGGTTTCATTGCTCTCTTTTTCACTCATAGATGTAAAGAAAAGTCTTATGTGGGTCCTAGGTCCTTGATAGGAGTGCAATGTCAGGGTGGGAACTGAGCAAAGTCTGGGGGAAGAAACAGTCATCACTCTGGCCCAGAGGTAGATTTACCATAAAGTTAATGAACTCAAGCTAATGAATTTACTTTACTTAAAGCTTAATGAAACTTCATAGAGGCTCACTAGCCTAAGTCCCTTCAAGTTGCTGGAGGAGGTGCTGGAAACATATTCATATACTCTTTTTCTTCAAAAAAGGGGGATGGGGCAAGAACTCTGTATAAACATAATGAGCCATAAAAGCTGATGCATTCCTGCTCTTGCTGGTCACTCAAGTGGACATATGCTGACTGCATTTAACTGGTAGCCTGAACTGGATGTTAACTGAGCACTGACTTATCTTCCCTATGGGTCCCTGTTGGTGACAAATAATGGTGGTTATTTGAGTAAAGGCTTATCATCTCTTAATCTTATGCTGCTCCTGTTCCATTAGTACCCCCTCTGTGGTGAGTCCACGATGGCTTTTATTTTATCTTTTTCCTACAGGGACAATAAAACTAAAAGTGGTTATTTTATCTAAAGTTTTCTCTTTTTTTAACCCAAATTATTATACTTATGTATCTCCCACCTTTCAGTTCTTATACCATAATCACCCTCTCTTTCATTAAGCCTTGTATAATATACCTACCACCCTAGTAGGAAATAAAAGATTCTCTTAAAATAGGTAGGAAATTTAAAATATTTTCTCCTTTGATTTTTAATGATTCTTACAGCATTTGAAGGGGTTGTCTAGTAGTGCTAAATCATACATAATGCATTTCCTTGAATAAACTACCTAGTTGTCCCAGAAACATTAATTCTTAAAATCATGATTGATCTGAACTATTTCTTTATTTAAAAGGTCTCAGTATTATGGGGCTATTTTCCTTTGACATAACAATAGATACAATTTTTTAAATTACCTTATTCAACTTCAGTATTTTTTTTTACCAGCATAACAGAGATTATGAGAAAATAATCTCTTCTCTATTTTGCCTATTCATTGGGGCCAATAGAGCCTCTTATATTCTTGGAGATATTTAGCATCTTGGGGATTTCATTACACTTAACATTTACAGGTATGATTTTGATAAATGCTCATAAAAATATCTCAGATGTTTGGGCACAGAAGAGATTTATTCTACATAGTTTATCTACTAATGGCTATTTTCATAGCTTTGATATGGTGTTAAAATTAGAAGGATAAAGAACAGAAAAAAGAGAATCAACAATAAAAACTAGATGAAGATATCAATATGTTTTATGCAGATCTGTATTTTCAACACAAAAATGCAAATTATTTGAGTAAATAGGTACCCAACTGAACATACAATCTCATGTGTATTGCACTATGTTAAGTGCAGCCTTTAACGGTAAAGTGTAATATTGTACCATTTATTTTTATTTTTTTTAATTTAATTTTTTTAAAAATTTACTTGATAGACAGAGATCACAAGTAGGCAGAAAAGCAGGCAGAGAGAGAGGATGAAGCAGGCTCCCCGCTGAGTAGAGAGCCCAATGTGGGGCTCAATCCCAGGACCCTGAGATCATGACCTGAGCCGAAGGCAGAGGCTTAACCCACTGAGCCACCCAGGTGCCCAATGTTGTACCATTTAAATAACATTAAAAAACACTGGATTTCTTTTTTATTATAGTCAACTATGCTAAGTAAGATTATTCCTGACTGAAAGAAAATGCACTGCAAAGAAATATCAATGAAGATGATTATTAAATATTTTTTAAAGATTTTATTTATTTATTTGACAGAGAGATCACAAGCAGGCAAAGAGGCAGACAGAGAGAGGAGGAAAAAGGGCTCCCTGCTGAGCAGAGAGCCCTATGCTGAGTTCGATCCCAGGACCCTGAGATCATGATCTGAGCCCAAGGCAGAGACTTTAACCCACTGAGCCACCCAGGCGCCCTGAAGGTGATTATTACAAGTGAGACCAAAATTAAACCCAAGTGAGACCAAAATTAAACCCAAACAAAAGTAAATCAGTTATCCTACATTTCCTTTACATTATTAGTATTATCATTTGTCATTTAAAATATTTCCTTCATGGAGATTATCTCTCAGCTTAATATGTAAATCTTAGCAGTTAGTCTGGTTCCAAAAAAACGGGGTGTCCTGGCACAATATACACACATTATGCTTCTATATTAAAGATAATTCAGACATACAATACCCTACTTCCCAGAGGAACAATGATTTCTGACAAACAAGGTATGAAGAATGCTTGTTTTAGCTATTCTACAGTGTATTTGCCCCTTTTAGTTAAAAGTGTTGGCAGAGAGTGTTTATGATTTACTTTAGAGTTGAGAAAGCAATATATATATATATATAACTTAATAAATATATTAGATTATATTTGTAAGGATAATCTATAGGTGAGGAATAATAAGCAGGGGTCAGAATGGTAGCAAACAAGAAATTTGCCATTGATATGCAGAAAAATAAAAAATAAATAATTGAGTGAAAGCATAAAATAGAATATGAGAGACTAAATAGACCCCAGGACAATATTAAATGAGATAGAACCTAATTAGGGCCAGACTCTATCCTCTTAAAGAAGGGAAGTAGCTATATAATATCAACGTACATTTCTTAGGTTGACAGTACTAGTAGTGGTTAAAAAATGTTTTGGGCAATTTAGACACTATGATAAGCAGAACTGGCTCTGAGATAAAAAATGATTTATAGAGAGAAATTGAATTATGCAAAAGGAGGCATAGTAAACATACTTTAATGTATTAGGGTGTTTCAAAATACTGTATAAATTAGTCTAAATGTAGTTATAACTGACTCTATAATATGATTGTAGTAGGTGTTGCTGGTCTTCCTTGCCCATATCCTCTTTATTGGCTGGTATGCCCATCTACCTAGCTGTGGGGGCTGTGTTAACAGCTTTCACTTGGGACACTTGTTAAACTCTGAACCCCAGTGCAGTCAGTGACTTACTATATGGGGGCACTGTGGTCTATTTGCCTTGTCTCAGGAGGATGAATCTGCAATGTGATTTATGTGCCAAAGCAAGCTCATGAATCAGATCTAGGCTAGAATTTATGTGAGACTATACTCTTGCTCAACTCCTTCCCTTTCCTAATATTGCTTCTCTCATTTTCCTGATAATAATTTTCTTTTTTTTTAATTTTACTTTTTTAAATTACTTGATAGACAGAGATCACAAGTAGGCAGAGAAGCAGGCAGAGAGAGAGGAAGAAGCAGGCTCCTCACTGAGCAGAGAGCCCAATGTAGGGCTCGATCCCAGGACCCTGAGATCATGACCTGAGCCGAAGGCAGAGGATTAACCCACTGAGACACCTAGGTGCCCCCTGATGATAATTTTCTTAATCTCATGCACCTTAATTCCTGACTCCAGCCTGGCTTTGCTTGTGTGGTGCCTAACATTAGAGAGTTAGTATCAAAAATGGTTCTGGGAAAGACAGAAAAGATTTGATTTCAGAGATGGTTCGTTAGTTAGCTAGCTGGCAATGAGCACTCTGTCACTCAAGGTAAGTGAAATATTAACAGTTCTTATCATTCTGTAGCAGTTTGTCATTAAGAATTTATTGTGGGGATGCCTGGGTGGCTCAGTGGGTTAAGCCTCTGCCTTTGGCTCAGGTCATGATCTCAAGGTCCTGGGATGGAGGCCTGCATCAGGCTCTCTGCTCAGCAGGGAGCCTACTTCCTCTTCTCTCTCTGCCTGCCTCTCTGCCTACTTGTGATTTCTCTGTGTGTCAAATAAATTAAAAAAAAATCTTTAAAAAAAAGAGTTTATTGTGGTGAACTGGGAAAGATAGAGATGGAGGAAGGTACACTCATTCATGCAACAGGTATTTGAAAAGAACAGGGAACATACTTATGATGAAGACATAGAAATTGGGTGGTTATTGCTGAGCACCAAGGATGCTTATAAGAAAGAAAATGATAAACCCTGGAGGGTTAATCACCATTTAATACAAAATGTGAAAATATGAGGGCCACAATGGCAGTGTTTAAAGGTACAATCATCTCCTGTAACTGAGCTTTGAACACACTGAATAGTAGGCTTGGGAACTTTATGCAGAAACAGCAAAACTCCAGAAAAAGTTGAATTCTCACCTCCAGCAAGTCCCTTACGCCTAGCAGGAAAAAAAGCAGGACTTATATTGAAATATGGGGATATCTGTATATATACACTTGAGAACATTGAGCACCCAGATTCCCTTGACACTGGGCTTCTTGACGGAGCCAACTCCATCATATCAAAGGGTAGCAACTAATATCTCCACCTCCCATTTCCTTTAGTTTTAGTTCTTGCAGAGGCCTTAAATCAGTGAAGTGCCTTATAGGATAATGCTTCCTGAATTAAGATCTTCCCCAGCTTCCTGTATAGGCCACCAAAAAGAAAAAAAAAAATCTATTTCAGAAAATTTCAGCATGGCCCAACTGGTGAAATGCTGAGAGAAAAGAAAAAGGACAGAAGGGTTATAGGGTGAGGAGATAATAAACTATATGTCTTGACTATGTTTTATTGATGATAAATAAAAGATTATATGTAGGAGAGCATGCTGATGAAATTAGATCAACGGGAGTGGAATATAAACCTGGATATGGTGTTTGTGATATGGGGACAATTTCCTACCAAATAAGATCTAACATTCTGGCCAGGGCAGCAAAGAGAGAATGACTCGTTCTAATTCAGTGTTATAATGGCACTTGGAAACTGGGAGGCAAGGTGGAGATAGGTAATAGCCAGCATTACATGAAGTAGAAATGCCAGAATTGCTTGGAAGGCCATGGAAGAAGGGACAAAACCACTCAGAGAAGTAGGCATATTAGTGAATTAATTATATAAGACCAGGAGACCCACCAGCTGTACATGTTTTTTTGGACGAATCCTCATTTGTTTTAACAAAGGATGTACAAATCAAGGGGGACAACAGTGACACTGAGAGGCTTCGTAGGCTGATACTTATGGTAGGAAATTCTGACCCATAATTGATCACTAACCTCCCAAATAGGAAATGCCAGGTGGCAACAACTAACAATCAGAAGTAAGATGGTTATTATCATTCCAATGGTCATCAATTTCTGAGTGTCAGCCATGGTGACCTGACTGTTGGGAGATCTATAACAATGGATTCCAAATTATGGTTTTTCTAGAGAGGCACTGCCAAATAAAATATAAGGCATGCAGTTATATTTCAATTCCAGATAAACAATGCTCAATTTTTTAGTCTAAGTATGTCTCAAATATTGTATGGGACATGTTTATGTTTAAAGCATTCTCTATTTATCTGAATCCTAATTTAACTGATGCTTTGTGTTTTTGTTTGTTATTCCTGGCACATTTATCTTAGAGAGAAGATGGCCAGCCCACAGTATTGCTTAATATATATAATTAAATGTTTTTATTGTGACTAACATAATACAATTAAAAAAAAAAAAACAAAGAAGAATAGTATGGTATGGTCAACCAGCCCCTCTGGAACAGTGGCTATCTCTTTCCCATGTTCCAAACTTGAGCATGTGTTCACATTTGGAATGCAATAGCTAATGGAGATATTAGGGCCCCTTGAGGAAGGGCCAATATATATATAGTAAAGATTCCCCCAGCTATTCTCCTTAGAGACTTAGGTTCATTTATTCAGTAATAATTCATTGAGGAAAAGAGAATAACTAGACCTATTAAAGGCTTTTGAATAGACATTCTGAATTTACACCAGAGACAAAAAATGGATCATCTTTGTTTCATGCCTGTTAGAGAACTGGTGCATGGGAATTAGGTGATAAATGGAGTCTTAGTCTAGGACCGTATTATAGTAGGTCCACCGAGTCCAGTCTTTTCCCTCATCATTTCCCAGTTCCCATCAAGTATCACTTTTACAACATCCTGCAGTGTGTATATAATACTTAAATTCTTATTCTGATGCCTCAAAGTGGAGGTCTGAGTCAACCCAGGCTAGTTACTTAGACAATAAGAAGTTATAGCTGTAGGAAACTTCAATAAATTATGAGAGATGAGTAGAAATTTAATGAGTATTAGTTAGAGCCTCTAAACCAACTGCAGCATCAGGGTTGTAGCTTGCCCACCATCATTCTCTTACAAATTTTCCTAGAAATTGTGACCAACCATTATCCTTGAGATTCTATGTCTTCTTAGAGTGAACTCAATTTGTAAATCAAGTACGTTTATCAGTGTTGGGCAAGGAGCTAACTGGAAGAAATGCTATTGCCATACCTTTTCTCCCTAGCTCCTATGACTTCTGAAGCATGCCGCAGTTAATGGTATATACCTGAGGCCTTGTTAGAAAATTGGCTTTGGCCATGACCTGTTATATAATTTGCACAGTCCAGTGAAAAATATAGATGTGGGGCCTTTGTTCAAAAAGCAGGGAAGAATGTCATTAAAGAAACTAATATGTAAAGCTTTCTCCTTTTTTATGATCTTTCTCTTGTTCTGGTTTTTATTTGCTATTTAAAATTAAAAATTTAAACTATTTGCATGAATCTTACCATTCATTTTATCATTCATCTTTATATTGTACAATGCCAGTTTTAAATGCAAATATTAGAGCATTTAAGTCATTTTTAGAAACACCAAAATTATCCAATTCAGATTTCATAACTCATACATGCATATGCATTTCATTCTTACCAGAAAAGTGGAAAAGCATAAAACTAACTCAACTGCTTTTATTTTACTTCTTGATTTGCTTACATTCTCTCAACATTCTATTCTTTTCATGAGTAAGGAAGAACTAAAAAGAAAAGAAAAATTATTCATGGCCCTTTCTTTCCCTTTCCTTCTTTCATCATTTTCAGAGTAATAGCTGATTAATACAGAGAAGTAACGGGAATAAAAAATGATATGAAGGGACGCCTGGGTGGCTCAGTTGGTTGGGCGGCTGCCTTCGGCTCAGGTCATGATCTCGGCGTCCTGGGATCGAGTCCCACATGGGGCTCCTTGCTCGGTGGGGAGCCTGCTTCTCCCTCTGCCTCTGCCTGCCTCTCTGTCTGCTTGTGCTCACTCCTGCTCTCTCTCTCTGACAAATAAATAAATAAAAATCTTAAAAAAACAATGATATGAAGGGGTTTTTGTTTGTTTGTTTGTTTTTGTCATTTGTGTTTGTAAGAACATAGGCCCATTCTGGTGAGTTTTGTGATACTGAGTCCCCTGTGTTCCCTTTGATCTGCCCAGAACCAGATTTTTACTGAAGACCACATTCTTGTTGGTATCTTTCCCTTTTCCTATTTTATTTCCCTCACTGTCAGATTTATCCTGAAGAACCTATAAATATTTTTCTGGCTCTGTTTTTAGGAAACTTAACCTAAGATAACATTATTTTCTAAATAGAAAAGATTAAAGCTTTCTTAACTGAAATCTGATAATTAATGTTAATTTGTACACCCAGAAAAGGTTGTTTTATATACATTTAATATATATAAATCAATCTTTATATATATTTTATATATATAAATTATGTATAATTTATATATAATAATATAATTTATATATATTATTTATATATAATAATATATATAAATATATATTACATATTACATAAAATATGTATATATATACATACATATACATATATATATTAAATTTTTGGTTTTAAAGATTAAGATGAACCACTTTCTCTCACTTTGCAGGAACAAATGTCTACTGGAATGACAGTGCTCGGAGTATTACATAAGCTTGCACTTCAGAATAAAAAAATTGTTTGGGAACAGGAAGGCAGTTGTGCAATGGGTGTTGGAAGAACAGCCACTGGGAAGAGAATTGTAATTCTTTAAAGCTTTAGGTAATTATTGATCTAAAGAATTTACTTTTCTCTTGATGATTAGGCAATCTTCAATGATACCTTATGGCAGGAACCCAATAACAACCAGGATATGATGTCAGATGTATTAGTCACTGGGTAGCCTGGGTGGGTTCAGTCGGTTGAGTGATGACTGTTGGTTTCAGTTCAGGTCATGATCTCACAGTCCTGTTCTCCCTCTGCCCCTCCTCCCATTCGTTAGAATGCAGGTGTGTGCTCTCTCTCAGATTAATCAATTAATCAATTAACTTAAAAGTATACTGGTGAGGAAGCATGAAGAAATAATTTATCTGAAGGTAAGAGAGAGGGAGAGAGAAAAAGAGAGACTACAACAAAGCTACTTGTGTGTAGAGAGGTTGTGTAAAGACTCAGATGGTCACTCTCCCAAATTAAAGGAATAGACTACATGGAGACTATATCTTCTCTTCTCTTGTCTTCTCTTGTCTTCTCTTCTCTTCTCATCAAGTCAAATGTTCTTGCCATCTAGTTCTGAGAACCTAACATTTTAGATGTTTATTTTAGATATTTAAAATTTTAGATATTTTAGATATTAAAAAAAAATCTAAGTTAAGAGGATTGATGGAGGGACTCTTGGGTAGCTCAGTCAGGTAAGCACTGGACTTCTGATCTCAGTCATTTTCTCTGGGTCGTAGAATTGAGTCCCTTGTGGGACTTTGTGCTAAGTGGAGAGTCTGCTTGAGATTCTTCTCTCCCTCTCCTTTTGTCCAATCCCCCCCCATACTTGCTCACTTTTTTACTCTCTCAAATAAATAAATAAGTCTTTTTTTCTCAAAAAAAAAAAAAGAGGGTTGATGGAGGAAGATTGGTGGGGGATGGACTAAATGGGTGGTGAATATTAAAGAGGGCACTTATGATGAGCACTGGGTGTTGTATGTAAGTGATGAATCACTAAATTTTATACCTGAAACCAATTTTACCATATATGTTAACTGACTAGAACTTAAATAAAAACTTGAAGTTAAAATAAAATAAAAATATCTAAATTAAAATAATTTTGTTTTCAATTGACTAAATGTGATGTGTGAAAGGGGGTTTTTTGTATCTGTATTTTAGAAGAATAAAATAGTGACTTTTAATTCTGTCTGAAATATTTCACCTTAATCATATGAAGGAACTGGCACTTTTGTGTAATTTATTTAATGTGTAATTTTAATCTGAACTGTTAATTTCAGTATGAAAATTATAATGTGCTCTAGATGTTGCTTCCCTAACTTATTGGTATGTTTTGTAGATGTAGAATAAGGTGGGCATGGAAGATAGAAAGAGCTTTAGCCAACTCTTGTTCTATAGAACTCTTCTCAAATAGAACTATTGTTCTATTTGACCATTAGCCCCAAGCCATATGTAAATGGGTCAAAACCCAACTCTTCCACTTAATATATAACCTCATATCAGAACACTAAAGAATGCTAATGCTTCCAGCTCCTTCTATTCAACAGCCACTTCTCCCCAAACCGGCAGGGTGGCAATGTGATTACAAAGCATGATTATCTCTTTTGCTTCAAGTTTCTTCATTTTGTGGAATGCTATAAGAACACCTGTGCTCAGTTCCACTTTTCTTTTTTTTTCCCCTTCATCCCAAGTTCCTAAGTTCTAATTATCCTTATAAAATATATCAACTGTTTTCATTTTTCAAACAGTACCTGAGGTCATGCTGATGTACTACAGTTCAGAAGCTATCCATTAATGCATTTTTTCCTTCTTTATAAGGCTTCTTTGACCAGCCTGTTTTCAGAACTCCCACTGCATATATACTCAATTCTCACAATGTCATTCTTAATACATTTTTGTCTTTCACTTTCTCTTGCTGCCCTTTTCTTCCAACAAACATTTTATGCAACTAGTAGTATTTAAGTATTTCCCTTGCTTTGCACCCTGCCAACAATTAACATTACCAGATTTTGTGTTTGGACCATATACTATGTGTAAAATGGTATCTCACTGTGATTTTAATTAACATTTCATTAATTGCTAAATGAGTTAGGCATCTTTTCATGTGTACATTGGCCATTAGTGTATTCTCTTCTGTGAAATTCCTTTTACTCACATTTCAAACAATCTTTTTCCCCCATGTAACCTAGATACTTGTTCCTTTTTATTTATGTCTTCAAACATTTTCTCCTAGTTTTTGTCTTATGTTTTACTCTTTTTTATAGACAAGTTCTTAATTTTAATGTTCAAATTCATCCATCTTTTCCTTATTGTTAATATTTTTGCTTTCTTTTAAAATAAAATTCTGCATCCTGAGAATATTAATGTTCTATCCTATATTTTCTTCTAATGCTTATATAATTTTGCCTTTCACATTTAAGTCTTTATCCTTAAATTTACTTAGTATATCATGAAGTAGGGATCCAACTGCATATTGTCACACTTACTTAGTATATCATGAAGTAGGGATCCAACTGCATATTGTCACACTTTCAAAATTATGTAAGTCAGAATTTTTTTTTTCAATACCTTATATTAATAAGAAAGGGGGTGCCTGGGTGGTTCAGTTAGTTGAGCATCTGACTCGATCTCGGCTCAGGCCTTGATCTTAGGGTTGTGAGTTCAAGCCCCATGTTAAACTCCAGGCCCAGCATGGAGCCTATTAAAAAAAAAAGAGAGAGAGAGAGAGAGAGAGAGAGATGTAATACAGTGAATTATATGCATTCAAAAATCATGGAAGAGTTGGAGGAACAAGTTCTAGACTGGGCCTCCAGGAATGATATCAACAAATCAATAAATACACTACTAAAAAAATAGCTACCTCTGCTATAATGAGAAAGCAATAGAATAAGACTTTTTTGTGACATTGCTGTCTTCAGGATAGTACCACATTAGCTGTATTTTGGGAATAAGTTGACTGGTTTATTAGATGCATGGTCCATTGACACACCAACACACTGGATGCCTTGAATGCAAATTATTTTCTCTGTGCTTCTTCATTTAGTTCCAAATTTAAATTTCATGTCAATCAACTAACTGGTAGAAAATGAATCATATAGGACAATAGCTGCAAGAAAAGTTATGAAGATTGGTATTTAGCTTCCTAGGTGCTATGGTACAGATAGGTATACTAGGAGGCAGTAAAAACAGCTCCTGATAGTCAATTTACTATCTTCAATAGTAAAATGTCTCAATTCCACTTATTAAATTGTGCATTTGTTTCCCAGTAAATTACACTGTTACTTGGGTTACACTTTAAATTTCATATATCTATGGCTATCTGGACTCTATTCATTTCATGAATCAATGTATCCTTGCATCAATCACAGTGTTTTAATCACTATAGCTCTATAATATAGTCGTGATGTCAAGGAGAACAAACATCTCTTTTATCCCAACACATATCCTTATTCTTCTTCAGAAGTGACTTAACTATTCTTGAACCTTCTACTTCTATATAAAATGTAGAGTCAACTTTGCAAGGTCTTTAAAAAAATGAACTCACATTTAATTGAATTGGTATTACCTAATATCAGGTATTTTTATTGTACCTTTTGAAATGATAATAGTGATTTCTCCTTTAATTAATGTGATAATATCTATCAATAGATTTTCTAAAAAACGTCTATTATATTCATAGAAGTGTTTTTGTAAGATTAAAATGATTTGTTCCTTGAAATTTTTCTAAGATACTCCTATAAAACATGTTACACAGTTGACCCTTGAACAATGCAGGAGTTAGAGGTGCTCACCCCCATGCAATTAAAAATCTGCATATCACCTTTGACTCCCCTAAAACTTTGCCTACCATTGACCATATGCTTTACAGATAACATAAACTGTTGGTTAACAGTTGATTATAGTATGTACAATATCCTTACAGTAAAGTAAGCTAAAGAAAAATGTTATTAAGAAAAGCATAAAGAAGGGATGCCTAGGTGGCTCAGTGTTTGTTAAAGCCTCTGCCTTGGGCTCAGGTATGATTCCAGGGTCCTGAGATCAAGTCCCACATGGGGCTCTCTGCTCAGCAGGGAGCCTGCTTCCTCCTCTTTCTCTGCCTGCCTCTCTGCCTACTTGTGATAAATAAATAAAATATTTAAAAAAAAGAAAGAAACACATAAAGAAGATAGAATACATTTATAGTACTTTACTGAGTTTATTTAAAAATCTGCATATAAGTAGACCCATAAAATTTAAATCCATGTTGTTCAAGAGTCAACTGTACTATAATGCAAAAGTGAAATTATTTTGAAGATGTGATAAGGGACTGGATCAGTTAATTTTGAGATAACCAAAGGAAACTTCCCTATGGGTTTGACATAACCTGATAAGGCCTTTTAAAAGAGGGTCTACCATCAGTTTGTTCTCTGTGTTTATGATACTGATTTTTATTTGTTTATTCATTTGTTTTGTTTTTTAAAAGATTTTACATGTAAGTGAAATGATATGGTATTTGTCTTTCTCAGTCTGACTTATTTTACTTAGCATAATACCCGCTAGGTCCATCAAAGTTGCCACAAATGACACAATCTCATCCTTTTTTATGGCTGTGTAATATTTCTGTGTGTGTGTGTGTGTGTGTGTGTGTGTGTGTGTGCCATGTCCTCTTTATTCATTTTATTCATCCATCAATGAACACTTAAGTTGCTTGCATATATTGGCTATAGTAAATAATGCTGAAATAAACATAGGTGTGCATACATGCATTTTTTTAATTAGTGTTTTCATTTTCTTTAGGTAAATACCCAGTAGTAGGATTACTGGAGCATATTATATTTCTACTTTTAATTTTTTGAAGAAACTTCATACTGTTTTCAACAGTAGTTATACTAATTTACACTACCTGCAACAACACACAAGTGTTCCTGTTTTTGTGCATCATTGTCAACACTTGTTATTTCTTGCCAGAGGGGCAGGGAATAGGAGGATAGGCAAAATAGGTAAAAGGAATTAAGAGAAACAGGATTTAAGTTATTGAGTGAATAAGTTATGGGAATAAAGGCACAGCATAGGGAATAGAGTCAATGATAATGTAATAGCATTGTACTATTGTGTCCAAATGGCAAACAGTAGGTATACTTGTGGTGAACAGAGTTTAATCACTATGTTATACACCTGAAACTAATGTAACATGGCTGTCAACTATACTCATAAATTTTTTTGATTAAATAAAGAGGTTCTAAAGGTATAAGTCCTGAAAAACACACTCTATCTCTCTTCATTGCTGTCCTTTAGAGAGCTAGCTTCCATCAATTCTATAGCTACAAATTAATTAATTAGTAATCAATTAATTAAATACATAAATAAATTATATGCAAAACCATAGGAGTTTAGACGAAGAGCACAAAACTCAGATGAGATCAGTGTCCTAGATGACATTAGAAGGTATTCTGATTAGATCCAGAGAAGCAGGGGCCAAACTCCTGATCCATAAAAAATTGTAAGTTGATAAATTGCATTTTTAAGCAATTAAGTTTATAGTAATTTGTTACACAGTGAAGGAAAATAATACAATATCTTTAATTTGAAGCTATTTTTTAACACACCCTGATGATTTAAAATTTTATCTTTCTTCCTAAAGCTTTCAATGTTTTACCATTTATTATTATTATCCCAGAATTTGGGCGAGCCTCTTTCAAATATTATTTAATGGATTTACTTTTTTATTTTATTCTTACGTTATCTGCCTTAATTGATAAATTCTATAGATTTACATTTATTTTGATTTATTAATCATTTAGATTTTTAAAGAATCTCTTTTTACTTTCTCTTTCTCCTGTTTTTTTCTATGTTCCTTTCTCCCCTTTCTGCTCTTTTCTATTTTATTATTTAACATAATATTTTTAGATTGGTTTTAGGTTCAAAGAAATATTGATCTAAAACTATGGAGAGTTCCATACTTTCCCTGTCCCCTCCCTCTCCAGTGTCTTTCCTACTATCAACTTCCCCTCCAGAGTGGTACATTTGTTACAACTGATGAATCTACATTGAGATGTCATTATCAATCAGAGTCTATAGTATATATCAAAGGTTCACTCTTGGTGTTACACATTGCATGGGTTTGGACAAATGTATAATGACATGTATCTACCATTATGATATCATACAGAGTACTTTCACTGACCTAAAAATCTTCTGTGTTTTGCCTATTGACCCTTCTTCCCATTATAACTCCTAGTAACCACTGACATTTCTACTATTCCATAGTTTTTCCTTTTCCAAAATGTTATATAGTTGGAATCATAGAACATATAGCCTTTTCAGATTGGCTTCTTTTACTTAGTGATAAACCTTTAAATTTCTGTCATATCTTTTCATGGCTTAATAGTTCCTTTCTTTTTAGCCCTGAATATTACTCCATTGACTGAATAATTTATTCCATTATTCCATTGACTGAATGTACCACAGTTTACCTGGTCATATATTAAAGGATATCTGAATTGCTTCTTAAGCTACTATGAACATCTGTTTGCAGGTTTTTGTGTAGACATGTTTTCAGCTTCTTTGAGTAAATGCCAAGAAACACAATTGCTGGGTTGTATGGTAAAATTATGTTTGTTTTGTAGGAAACTGCTAAACTTTTTCCAAATGGCTATAACATTTTGCATTCCCACTGGTGATGAATAAGGAGTTCCTGTTGCTCCATATGTTTGTCAGCATTTAGTGTTGTCAGTATTCCAGATTCTGGCCTTTCTGGTAAGTGTGTAGTGGCAATTTAAATTTGTGATTCCCTGATGTCATATAGTGGAACATCTTTTCATATGCTTACTTTCTAACTTTATATCTTCTTGACGAGGTGTCTGTTCAGGTCTTTTGCCTATTTTTTAATCATGTTGTTCATTTTTCTTACTATTGAGTTTTAAGAGTTCTTTAAATATATATATATGAAATATATATGAAACATATATATATATATATATAATATTTTATTTATTTATTTGAGAGAGAGAGAGAGCGCACACATGCAGGAGAAGGAGCAGAAAGGCAAGGAGAGGGGCAAGCAGGCTCTGCACTAAGTGTACAAGGCTCATTTCCAAGACCTGGGCTGAAACCAAGAATCTGATGCTCAACTGACTGAACCACCTGGTACCCCAAGAGTTCTTTGCATATTTTTGATCACAGTCCTTTACCACACATGTTATTTTTCCCAGACATTTTTCTACAAGTGTGAGGCTTTTCTTCTCATTCCCACTCAGTGTCTTTTATAGAATAAAAGTTTTTAATTTTAATGAAGTCCCTCTTGTCAATTATTTATTTCACAGATCCTGCCTTTGGTGCTGTATCTAAAAAGTCATCACGAGAGGCACCTGGGTGGCTCAGTGGGTTAAAGCCTCTGACTTCAGATCAGGTCGTGATCCCGGGGTCCTGGGATCGAGCCCTGCATGGGGCTCTCTGCTCAGCAGAGAGCCTGCTTCCCTCTCTCTCTCTGCCTGCCTCTCTGCCTACTTGTGATCTCTCTGTCAAGTAAATAAATGAAATCTTTAAAAAAATAAATAAAAAGTCATCACGATCCCTAAGATCAAATAGATGTTATGTTATCTTCTAAGAGTTTTATAGTTTTATTTTTTAAACTTACAAGTAGGACACATTTTTAGTTAATTTTTGTGAATGTTGTAAGATTTCTGTCTAGATTCTTTTTTTTGCATGTGAATTTTCAATTGTTTCAGCACCATTTTTTGAAAAAAATATTTTTTCCTCTGTCGTACTGTTTTTACAATCCTTTCCTCCTATTTATGTGAGTGTATTTCTGGATTTTCTGTTCCATTCCATCTTTCACTAATGCCATTGTTTTGGCTACCTTTGCTTTTTAAAAAGTCTTGAAATTTGTTGTATCAGTCCTCTGACTTTGTCCTTTTTCAGTATTGTTTTGGCTATTCTTGGTCTTTTGCTTGCTCTTTATTTTTAGTAATATTTGCTTTAAAATTTTTTATTTATCTGTTATCTAACTTCTGGTTTGAACATAAAATGTTACTCTAAATCCTGCTTGCTTAATTTCCTTTATAAATTAGTTACACTCAAGATCTTACCATCCAGATCTTACCATCCAGAGTTACATTAATAACTCAATTACAATAATAACTTCAGTTGCTTAATTTTATCACATAGAAATTCATAAGTCTTCTGAATTATATGCTATTTTTTCAGTGCTTTAGTCTTGCATTCTTTTTTTTATTCCAAGTATTAACATTATTAATTTTCATTGAAAAATTTTATCTGATTTTGATTTACTTATTGTTATTCTTTTTAAAAATATTTTATTTATTTACTTGAGAGAGAGAGAGAGAATGAGAATGAGTGGGGAGAGGGACAGAGAGAGGGAGAAGCAGACTCCCTGCTGAGCAGGGAGCCTGATGTGAGGCTCCTTCCCAGGACCCTGAGATCATGACCTAAGCAGAGGGCAGAAACTTAACTGACTGAGCCACCCAGGCACCCCTCTTTGTTATTCTTAATGACTAACTTTTCACACCTTCTTTGTGGGGGTTATTTTTAATTCTCATTGTAGTACATACATTAGCAATTCCTTTAGTGAAGTTCAGTTGATGATAAACATTTTTATTTATTTTGAATATGTTTGTTTGTCATTCTTGAAAGAGGCTTTTGGATATACAATTCTGTAAGATAAGAACAGAACTAAGAGAAATCTGCAGGCTAAGAGTTCATGAATATAACTGCCATTTGGGCCTAATGTACCTTAAGTAGACAATGACTCTTGGGTACTTTACATGGTGTTCCAAGTTGTTGAAACAAAGAGGATTTCCTTAGAATGTGATGGAGAGGAAAGACCTGGAAAATCAATCCCCCAACTCATGCCCTACTAATGGAATCCTCCTAAAAAGGATTTAATTCCTTGTGGAAAAATATGATTACATCCTCTTTGCCTAGACCCTAGACATATTCCCTAGAGTGTTTCCACATGGAAATTATTATTCTTTTGATTTATTAAATTTTTGCTTTAATTCCAATATAGTTAACATACAGAGTTATATTAATGTCAGGTGTATAATATAGGGATATATATCCATATATATAGATATATATGGTTCCATATATATAATATATCCATATATCACCAAGTGCTCATCATAACAAGTGCACTCCTTAATCCTTGTCACCTGTTTCACCCATCCCCTGACCTCCTCTCTGGTAACCATAAGTTTGCTTGCTATAGTTAAGAGTCTGTCTCTTGATTAGTCTCTCTCCCTCTTTTCTATTTCTTTTGCTCATTTTTTTGTTTCTTAAATTCCAAATATGAGTGAAATCATATGGTATTTGTCTTTCTCTGACTTATTTTGCTTAACATTATACTGTCCAGCTCCATCCATGTTGTTGAAATGGCAAGATTTCATTCTTTTTTTTTCTTAATGGCTGAATAATATTCCATTGCATATATACACCACATTCTTTATCCATTCCTTAGCTGATGGACACTTGGGCTGCTTCCATAATTTGGCTATTCTAAATAATGCTGCTATAAACATTGGGGTGCATGCATCCCTTTGAATTACTGTTTTTGTATTTTGGGGGTAAATACCCAGTAGTTCAATTCAACCATAGGGTAGTGCTATTTAACTTTTTGAGGGACCTGCATATTTGTTTTCCACAGTGGCTGTACCAGTTTGTATTCTCACCAACGGTTCATAAGGGTTCCCTTTCTCCACATCCTTGCAAGCACTTGTTTCTTGTGTTTTTGATTTCTGAGAGGTATGAGGTGATATCTCATTGTAGTTTTGATTTGCATTTCCCTGATAAGTGATGTTGAGCATCTTTTCATGTGTCTGTTGCCTATCTGGATGTCTTCTTCTGAGAAATGTCTGTTCATGTCTTCTGCCAATTTTTAATTGGGTTATTTATTTTTATATGTGTGTTGAGTTGTATAAGTTCTTCATATATTTTGGAGACTAACTACTGGTCATGACAATTGCAAATATCTCTCCCACTGAGTAAATTGTGTTATAGTTTTATTGACTGTTTTGCTGTACAAGCTTTTTATTTTGATGTAGTTCTAATAGTTTATTTTTATTTTTATTTCTCCACAAGGAAATTATTTCTGATATTAGTGAAACTAGCATAGACATTTGACTTGATTTTAATCTTTTTAAAGAAATACTACCCTATAGCCAGATAAAGAAGATTTTTGAAACATGTTTGATTATATACCTAAGAAGTTACTGGATTCCTATTTTTCACAATCTGAGAAAGGCCATAGGTCAATAGAATCAAGAGAATGGCAGGATTTCTAAGCATTTGTATATGTGTTTTACTAGTAGATCAGGAAAGATGGGTATCCTTAATTAATATAATAAACTTGTGACAATAAGAAAAATACTTTCTAGTCATTATAACCAGCTACATCCAACTTATAAGTTTATGTGTGTGTGTATGTGCACAACACCCCTTATTGGACCCATAATTAAAAATTATATAGTTATTAGGTGCATTAAATAAAGGAAAATGGATGACAAACTAAGAAAGGACATCTAATATCTGAGACTTGAAGGATACAGAGCATAAGAAGGATGTTTCAGGAGAGGAGTTTTCATTGGAAAGGTAATTGTGTTGGTAAAGACTAAATTTCTGTGTATTGGTTCTATGGTATATTCCTTACTGGAGGCCTTCCAGTCAATGATGTAGGTGTTTTAAAAAGGAATTTTTTTTTTTTTTAAATTAAAAGTTGTTCCTACTAGAGTTCATAAAGAAAATGGCTGAATCTATGTGGGGTGTGCATCTGTTTGGATTTGATTTGCGATTTGGTAACAACACAGATTCAAGAATATTTTTCAGGGTTCAAGTCAAAGAATTAGATCAATGGCCGGCAATAGAGCATGTGGAATTGTAAATGAGACCTACTCGCTAAGGAAAGTACAGACAAGAGATTGTTGGATATAAAACAATTCCAAGTAGAAAATAACTCACAGTGTAGGGAAAGGAAACGTGGTATAGGAAAAATAATTATTTGCATTAGAGACAAACTAATTTGGACACCAGAGTTTAAACTATTTTTTTAATTGACTTGGAAAATAAGCCATTTTACTTTTTTTGTCCCATTTTTTTAAAATTCCCATTTCTTATATAAAAATAGCACACAATCCAGCCATTATAAAACCTACCTCAAAGAGTTATTGTGAGGACTATAGGTATCAGAAGAACAATATGGCTGATATGTAGTAAGAACTGATGTATTGCAGTTGTTTCTTTTTTCCCATAGTCCTTATGGATTTTAAAAAGCTGTGGTCTTTGTGATGAATAGATGTAGCCTAAGAGACATCTCTGTCTCTCTGCCTCTTTGTCTTTGTCTCTTTTTTTCTGTGAGATCACTATATGACTAAAAGTATGTGTTTATATTCATATTTTATTGTGGCAATTTTCTCAAGTCTTCTAAAATAAACTGATCTTTTTTTCCAGAAGGAATGTGAATCTTTTCTAAATAGTATCTTTTTAAAAACATAGTCTGTAATATATAGTATTATTTTTATTGCTGGGAACTGGCTGTAAGCTTATTTATATAAAGCAAAACATGAAGTACTCGGTATATTTAAGTTTGTGAACCCAGTATATTATTGAACATAACCTTAGGGAAAGAACAAATGATTAAATACCTACAGGCATTTGTTAGTTTTCAGTTACAAATTCTACTGCATTAATGCTTAGATTTGTTGGTTACCTTTTTGATTTATCTAATGAAGTAAAATAGAGTACTTGCTACTTCAGTTTGTTAGACAGTTTTTCAAATTCAAATTCTCTTTTCAAAGGGAAATGACATTGCATTTGAATACTATCTTTACTCATTATATAAAATCATGCTGTGGTGTCATTCCAATACTTGTTTTTGATTTCCAAACAGTTGGACATTTGTAGAATTATTAAGAAAAGAGACAATGGAGGTATAAGAAGAATAGAGAAACTAGATTTTGTGAGCAATAAGTCATTCAAGTAGTACACACAAGTCAAAAGTACTTGTAGAGAAATTATAAAGATTATTTACTTCTTTTCTATTTATTTAATGATATCTATAAAAGAAGGTTTAATTTACTAAGGTAAGTGAAAATGATGAAAGCAAGGATCCCAGCAAGATAATTATTAGAATCAATATCTTGCCAAGTAGCAGTAAGTATTATTAGTACATTTCATGTACAACATGATTCTTCAAAAATTACAGAATGGCCCATCATTTTACATTTTTTTATTATTAAAAATATTCAACATGATTCTTTTTAATATAATGGCATTTAATGTTACATATACAATGCTATTTACTCAATGTCTTAAAATGTCTTATTTAAAATTTAAAAATATAAACTTTCAAATAATGGTGACAATTATCTTCCTCATATATTTTTTTTAGGTTTTATTTATTTATTTATTTGTTTATTTGAGAGAGAATGACTGGTGGAAGGAGCAGAGGGAGAGGGATAAGCAGACTGTGCCGAGCACAAAGTCTGATATAGGACTTGATCCCACTATTCTGAGTTCATGACCTGAGCCTAAATCAATAGTTGGACAATTGACCCACTGAGCCACCTAGGTTCCCCATATTTATTCTTCAAACATTTATGTATCTAGCACTGGATTGGGCACCAAAAAGCTCTCAATATAGTAGAAGTAACAGATTGAAAGCTGGTTCCAAGTCTTTACTCCATACTCTTCCCATGGCTATATGATAGGAAGAATGATATCCCTGCTCTTCCCTAGGTCTTAGCTACATGGCTTGATTTTTGTCAACTAGATGTTAGAGGACTCAATATAAGTGAAAGCTTCAAATGTGCATACAAATTTGGGCTGTCTTGCTGGGCTCCTGAAATTATCCTGATAAAAGCATATACCATGTCTGCCCCTTAAATCTAGACCCTAATATAAAACACTTCCAAGAAGCATACTTGAGCTTGAGCTATAGCCGAGTCAGGCTGACTAGGTCCAGTCAAGTCTAGCCAGGATCAGCCAAATCCCATTGGCACATATATCTCTGAGTGAGAAAAACAGATATGTGTTTTGAGAAGCCACTAAACATTTGAGAGAGTTGGTGAACAGGGATTACAGATTGTTTAAGTATTAAAATTAAAAAAAAAAAAAAGAAAAATTTTAGTGTATAGCAAGATTCTTAACTGGGAAAAACTTTGTTCCCAAGGGGACATTTGGCAATGTCTAGAGACATTTTTCATTGTACAAATCAGGAAGCGCTGCTGGCACCCAACTCAGAATGTCAATAGTGCCCAGGATGAACATCCTTGATTTATAAATTTATATTATGCATTGAAATAAATCGACTTCACAGGAAAACTATACAAGAAACAAAGTTTTTAAGTGCACGGATTTAAATTGCTGACCAAATGTTTACCAAAAACCTTAGCAATGTACCCACTTATTTGGTATATAACAATCCTTCTCCATTTTATTGTTTCTTTTGAGTCTTACTTATTCATTTAGAATATTATGCCTTGGGATAAGCAGCCTGATTACAACATCACTTCTGATTTCAATCTACCTTGTATACTGCTATCAGTCTAATCTTTTATAAAGTTCCATTTTGGTCATATGGCACAGAGAACTTGCATAGGTAATTTTTATGATTTTCAAAGTATTTCATATTTTGACTAAGCTTGATTCTAGAATTTCTCCTTCAAAAAACTCAGACCCACTGTTTCACATACACACTTTGATTACATATAGTAACTGTTTTCATTGAATATTTACTCATTTGTTCTCACATTGAATCTATTTTTTAATGCTTGTTCAAGATGAACTATGTATGCCGAGCAGTTAAGTCCCTTCAAAGGGAAGGCTTTAATGCATAAGTGTATGTGTAGTGTAAGTATATAAATGTGTGTGTGTGTGTATGATGGGTGTTAGAACTTGTTTTAGGACTGCACTGAAGTGACCTTTCCTATTAGTCCGAGATATTTAATTTATTATCTGCTTCTCTCTGAATTTTATATATATATATGGAAGAAAAACCTCACAGTTAAACATATTAAAATCACAAAACTTGGATAGTAGAAAAAAAATCTTAGGACATGGTATAATGATGTGTGTAGAAAGATTAAATATAACACTGTAGAGAGTCAAATTTTGAAATGATAATTGCAATGATATAAGCCTGTCATTTTTTTAAACTAAAGATTTTATTTATTTATTTGAGAGACAGAGAAAGTACACAAGCAGGGGGGAGAGGCAGAGGTAGAGGGAAAAGCAGACTCTCAGATGAGCAGGGAACCCAATGAGAGACTGGATCCCAGGACCCTGGGATCATGACCTGGTCTGAAGCAGACACTTAACCAATTGAGCCACCCAGCCGCCCATTTTTTTTTTTTTTTAAACATAAATACTTACCTTAAATAAAATTACATTGTGTTGATTGGAAAGGGCTTTAAGGTTGCATTTTTAGATAAATTTGAGTCAAATTTTGCTCTATTATAGCCCTTACTTTATTATTTTCATGAATTTACTTGTACCTTTTGCCCTTGTGTGATAATCTATAGAATGACTACTATGTGTGTGTTTTATTCTAAATATTTTTATCCATGATAATACATAAAAAATCTTAATAATTGCAAATTCACAAATATATTGTTGAATAAATGAATGAATGCATGTTGTAGCAATACTCTTATAAGCCATGTTTTAAAAAATGTCTATAAAAATATATAGTCTAGGATGCCTGGGTGGCTCAGTGGGTTAAAGCCTCTGCCTTTGGCTCAGGTCATGATCCCAGGGTCCTGGGATTGAGCCCCGCATCAGGCTCTCTGCTCAGCAGGGAGCCTGCTTCCCTCCCTCTCTCTCTGCCTGCTTCTCTGCCTACTTATGATCGCTGTCTGTCAGATAAATAAATAAAATCTTTAAAAATATATATATAGTCTATAAAATAGTCTAAATGTCCATAAAAATCATATGTATATAAAATATATATAAAATATATAGATTCAGTATGTTTAATAATGCATATAATGAATCAACACAATAATTTCATTAAGCATTGACTTAAAAGATTATAGGTTCACATTTAGTTTTTGTTACAGTTTCTGATAGAATGTCTGAAATGATTCCATGTGTATTTCTGCTTAGGCATTTACTACTTGGAACCAGTGGAATTTCCTGTAAGTTATAATTTTATAATCAATTCTAATTATTTTCAGTTAAGTATTACAGTGAACCAATATTATTCATCATGGGTTTTTCTCTGTTGTAAAATGCACATCAAGGCATCTTTTTAATTTGAAAAATTTGCAAATACATATAAATAGAATTCTTTTAGAGAGAAATTTCTGCTACATATCTGAATTAGTGCTGTTATTATTGGAATTACTTAATCTTTATGATATATTAAAATCAAAAATATTAATAAAATTCAAGTAAACTGCAAAATATTTTTAAATCAATATCTGTGGGTTGGGCATGAGTCTGCTGTTATGGCAAAGTTAAGTGCATTACTAAAAGTTGTCTTTATATTTATAAAAGCTGAATAATTTTAAATTTGAATAGCTTGAAATTAACTGAAAGTCAATAGAAAATGCTCTCATACACAAATATTAGAATGTAATTGGCACTAAATTGTGATGTGAACACAAATTTGAAGGGACTATGTGAAATGTTAAAATATATTTACTTTATTTGATTCCAATAACTATCTCTATCTTTGAAACATAGTTTAGAAATTATTATTAAATTCTCAGTCTTGTGGTGACTGGGTGAGTGAGTGGGTTAAGCATCTTTGGCTCAGGTCATGATCTCCAGGTCCTAGGATTGAGCCCCACATCAAGCTCCCTGCTCAACCGGAAGTTTGCTTGTCCCTCTCCGTCTGTCCCTTCCCCTGCTTGTGCATGCTCACTCTCTCTCTCTCTCTCTCTCAAATAAATAAATAAAATCTTTAAAACAATAAAATATTCTCAGTCTTTAGATATGTATAATCCTACTTTAATTCTTACTGAATATTAAATATAGAAAATGCTCTAAGATTTTAGAACAAAGAATTCATCCTGAGAGGCATGGGTCTTTATTTGTGTGATATCCAGCTCTTCCAGACAACATGTCAATCAACTAACTGGTAGAAAATGAACCATATCAGGACCCTAACTGCAAGAGAGTTTAAGTTTCCATGTCTCTGAAGTATTCAATTTAATGGAATTTTTAAAAAGAGCTTTTTAAATATAATATCAATTTGTGACTGACCCTACATAACTTAATTAATTTGAGTATTTTTGAAGGTTTTATCTTTTCCTTTTTATTAAAACAATTATTTTCTTGGCTAATAAACTTTTTTTTTAAAGATTTTATTTATTTATTTGACAGAGAGAGATCACAAGTAGGCAGAGAGGCAGGCAGAGAGAGGGAAGCAGGCTCCCCGCTGAGCAGAGAGCCTGATGTGGGGCTCGATGTGGGGCTCGATCCCAGGACCCTGGAATCATGACCTGAGCTGAAGGCAGAGGCTTAACCCACTGAGCCACCCAGGTGCCCCTGGGCTAATAAACTTTTAGAGCAAATTATAGTAGACAAATTTAATGATAAAGTTTGGATATTGCTTTGTGAATCTTCAAGATCCAAAAATACCCAAGCAGGAAGAAAATGAGGGTATCAGAGTTTATGATAATTCACAGAATAAATCAAGAGTTCCTCAAACCTGAGAAAATTCCATAGTTTTGAGGGAAACTGTGATGTCCAATAGGACACAGGGATAAACTAGAATTGAGCAACTACTAAATATGTTGTGAATTAAAACTTAAGCTGTTAAACTGGGTCTGAAATTCTTTGCTAGTATAAAACTGCAATGCATCTTAATATATATTATCATTTAGGATATTATCATAACAATTCCTTTTTAATACAAACCATCTAGCTGAAACATCTTCAGTTTTCCTACAGAAGTTAATGACAAACGGAATTTGGAACAAACTCAACTTGTTTAGAACACATGCATTCATTCTACATATGGACACCTCTATGCTTTTCCTATGTAAGGTTATTCAAGAAAATGAAATTTAAAGAGCTATTGTTGGCAATGACCCTACTGATCCCCAACTATACTGACCTAAGCCTTCAGAAATGTCCAAGAATTACAAAATTAAATTTCCTACTTTCAGGAGGGAACATTTAATTCAAGAGATTGTAGGGGTAAAAAAAATTTCCCTTCTTCTCTTCTAGGTTCTTTGTCTGGTCTTATAATTAAACTGAATTAAAACAGATCGGTGGGAATTAAACAAACTTTGTATATATGGGAGCCCCATAAATATATGAAGCCCAAGGGCAAGTCAGGCAATTAAAACTTATGTTATCCTGAGCTTAGGAATGGGATATAGTCCTGCTGCTTCAGAGGGGAGAAGGGCAATGTTTGGTAGTTAAAAGTTTGCCTTGCCATGCAGATAGGTCTTCCAGATAAAAAAGTTATCTCCAGTAATCACAGCTCTTTTTTCTGGTGTAGGTCCCCTATATAAATTCTTTTAGGTAGTTAAGGAAGAGGTAAAAGTTTTTCTTGAGTTGGCTGGGATTTGATTGCCATCAGCTCAAAATAATCCACATGCTACTATGGCATATTTGGGGTGGCATATTCTGCTCCCCTTCAAGATACATTTACAAAACTGCTTTCATTACCTACAAATACCATAAAGAAAAGTGACAGTGCTGCATAAGCAGAGAACTACATCACCAGAAGTTAGAGGAAGAATGCATTTTCTATCCAACTTTAACTGATGAAAATGAATAACCAGGGAAAATTTTTACAGAGAATAAAATACCAACAAAAGACTCTAAAAGTGACATGAGGAAAATAAGGGGCTCGTCATTATAAATTCCACGAGAGAACACTAGAATAAACCAGGAGAATCACGCATTATGTGGTAACTTTTACAATTTTATGCTTCTTTACACTTTTTATTAATTGAATGACAATTTCCATTTACTGTGGAGCACTGGGAAATTCTGACACACAGTGAAATATTCTGCCCCTCAAAAGAGTGAAGGGTAGATCCCTTAAAAACAGAAATAAAAGATAAAGATTACTATGCCATTAAATGTCAAAAGGAAATTTAAAAAAGACTATTATCTTGAATGAGAATTCTTTTAATTTAAAATCATTTAGAAATTAGTAAGTTGATTACAATTTATGATCTGAGAAAAAGGCCGCTAGACCTATATATACTTCTGACATTCTGACGTCAAAGGCAACATCACAACATGAGCTAGTGCACAGAATTGGAAAGAGTTTAAATAACTAACACATATTCTGGTGAACAAATACACCTACAGTGACATTTTCAAGAACAACATCTTCAAACTAAGTAGCTTCCAGCTAGGGTGATAATATGTGTGGCTATACCTGAACATTAGTATACACCTGAACATTAGTATACAACTTATACTATATGTTTAATTCCTAAACACTTTAATCTTTGTGTATCTTTTCACTCTACATCAGCAAAGTTTTACCAAATATTATGGATTTTTATTTTGGGATATATATCTGTGTTTTAATTAAGAAAAAGTTAAAAGAAATCATTCGACAATGAACTTAAAATATTTCAGTGGAATAGTTACCATATTGTTACTAGAGAGAAAGCAAAATACTATGCAGTGGATAAATTTGCCATTTGTAACTTTGACTTTGAAACATAATTTAATTATTTTATTTTCAGCTTTTCTTAAATCACGGGTGGGCAAACTAAGGACAATTGGCCAAACACCTTGCCCACTGCTTGTTTTTATTAAAAAGTTCTTTTGGAAAAGTCATGTTGTCTATGGCTTCTTTTGCACACAATGGTATTGCAGAGTAGTTGTGTGAGTTACTCTATTTGGGCTCTTATAATAAAATACCACAGACTGGGTAGCTTATAAATTTATTTCTCAGAGTTTATAAGGCCGAAAGTCTGAGATCAGAGTATGGTCAGATGAAGGCCCTCTTCCAGGTCACTGATTCCTTCCATATACTTAACATAGCACAAGGGGATGGCAAGCTCTCTATGATTTGTTTTCTAAGAACACTAATCAGCTCCCAAGGGCCCTACCTCCTGATACCTATACTCTACTGAGGGTTAGAATGCAAACATGAATTTTAGAGGAAAACAAACATTCAGACCACAGCAGGCAGAGAACATATGGGTTTCAAAGCTGAAAATACTTACTATCTGGTCCTTTAGAGAAAAAAAAAATGCTGACCCCTGCCCTAAACCATCAAAAGGCAAGCATCATTTCTTTTCCATACCTTTTTGATAATTATTTGTAATTTTTTTCAACTAATACATTTAGCAAGTTAATTGTGGATTTTGAAATCCACCAGTTAGAAAAGTTATTTGAGATGTAGATTTTTTCTATCTATTCTACCAGGTCAACTTTTGCAAACAATATGAATGTTTAGAAAATTAAAAAAAAAGTTCAGTGAGAAAATGTTAATAAAATAATGTTTGGAACAGGACTGAAAAGATATATAAGATTATGAGTATTCCATGTGGTCATGGAATAACATCCCGGAGTGGCTAACACCTAAAATCTGATATCAATACGACTGTATACTGCAGTTCACTGGTCAGTACAATTTTGCTGCTAAATGGTAGTATGGGATAACTTAGATGGAATCATTCTGGGTGGGAATGAATTCTTATAGTTTCTTTCAGTTATGAGGCTAGTAGAAAGCCTAACACAAACTTTTGTGGTCTTACGACTAATATCTAGGTTTTTTTGTTTGTTTGTTTTTTGTTTTTTTTTCCTCTGAGATGTTTCATAGATGTCCCCTATATATACACACAATTGTTTTAAAAACCATGCCACAGTGATGCTCTTCTGATAGCTGACCCATCCCAGTTACATCTCTTGAGACTGCTACTAGTCCTGTTTTTACAATTTATTTTTGTGTTTCCTTCAGTCTTCTAGGTCAGAGTGATTTATGCATAGTACTGTTTCTTCTCTTGCTCCCACTGTCATCTTCGGTCTTAATGGCATGCTTATGAGGATGAATGCTATTATTAGTCTCACTTGCTTACATAGTACGGAGTCATAGTAATCGCAATGGAAGAAGGGGAACAGAATGATTCAGTTATAATGGTTTTAGTGCAAGAAACTCATGGATCATACTGTTTATCTCTTTTTATTTTTGTTTTAACACTTGACTTTTAAAACTTTTTAAACCAAACTATGAAAAAAATTAATGAAACTTCCTTTCTGCAATTTTCAATGATTTTTGAAGTATGTAGTTCTTACACAGATATGCTTGCCATACAAAGAATATTAGAGTGCCTGGGTGGGTCAGTGGGTTAAGGCTCTGCCTTCAGCTCGGGTCATGATCTCAGGGTCCTGGGATCGAGCCCCACACTGAGCTCTCTGCTTGGTGGAGAGCCTGCTGTCCCCTCTCTCTGCCTGCCTCTCTAATTACTTGTGATCTCTCTCTCTCTCTGTCAAGTAAATAAAATCTTAAAAAGAAAAGAAAAGAAAAAAAAGGGAAAGGAAAGAAAAGAAAGACAATATTAGAGTTAGGTTAGGATCCTAGCCAGATTCCCCAAATTTATGTCCTGGATTATTGAAATAAATAAGCCCAAACTGAAAATCTCAATATTTCAGCATAAAGAAGGCATTGCAAAAAATATGTGGCTCTTCATTATGATAAAAAAATATAATAGAGTTTTAGAAGAGTCCTCTTTTGAAAATAAAATATTTTTGGTATAAAATTTGTCTATTGTTTCTCAACACAAAAAATCAAGATGTACATCACTTTGGTCTTTTAATTACCTTGTGATTATCTTGAAGTACTCTGAGTTAGTGGGTATTTCTGAAAGTATTTATAAATTTAAGTTCCTTCTTCATCTTGAAATGGTTCAGATTCAACTGTAAGTAAAAGGATTTCTATCCCGCATTTTCAGCTTTTTAAGAAATTAACATGTTTTACTTCCATCACATAGAACTCTTGGCCAGTGAGTTTGTTTCCAATTTTAATAGCACTATTATTTGAAAATAACACTTGGAAAGATGTGAGCACAGTGAAAACATTCTTGCAGTAATCAAACTGTCAGCGTGTTTATCTGCCGATGAGATTAGACTACCTTTGATACCTGAATCTGACACTGTTTACTGGCCTAAAATTATTGCAGCTGCTATATTGCTATAGGAAGAAGCACATTTCTTTACTTGCCACAATGGCCCCATCTCAATACATGGAAGCTAACTTAGTGTATCTAATTTCAAGGAACCATGGAGACATTCTTCACACACTGTACAGTGATGCATGGCTCTTCTTGTGCTATGGAGAGGCCCCAGACAGCAAAAGCTAAATTGTTTTGCATGAATATTAAATTTCTGCTTATAACAGATTTTAACTCCCGGTACTTTGTAGTAATTCAACACAAGTTGGCTAGATAAATGTAGACACATTTAACTTTTTAGGGATAGGATTTTTAATGGCTTTTCATGGGGACTTTCTAAACAAATACATAAAGCTTGTGAAGTGAGTGTCATAAATAAAACTATAATCCTCTCAGGAGACACTACACATAATAATTTCCTTGATAACTAACTCAAGAATCCAAACTTTCAGAATGTTAATTCTCAGGTTGAGATCGTGACATCGGATATTACCTATTTCACAGACAATCATTAACCTACGTGTCTTAGAAGTCAATCAACTTCCTTGTTGACTATACACAAAGTTAAACCAATCAATAGTCCTTAATGGTTAGTTCTTCTGCAGATTGATGCAGATGTTTTCCAAGGCAATGGCTGAACAAAAGGAAATTTCTTTAAAAGGCTTATTCTTCTTTGCAAACTTGTATAGCTCTGGCCAGTGAAAAACACTGGGATACAGGTGATGCAGTATTATATACTCTTGGCAAGAGTAAGCAATCAATAAGTATTATCTATTATTATCACTACTACTAATAGTATATTATTACCAGAAAGAGATCAGATGAAAAAAAAGACGTATTTTTAAAAAATATCAGAGATGCCTAGCTGGCTCAGTCAGAAGAGCATGCACCTCATGATCTTGGGGTTGTAAATTTAAGCCCCATTTAGGACACAGAGGTTACTTTAAAAAAAGAAAAGAAAAGAAAAGAAAAGAAAAGAAAAGATACAAATGATATACGCTTTGGGTAAATTTTAAATTATGATGAGAGAACAATTTCACTTTATGTCTTGGCTGACAGAGTTCCTTTAGAAGTTTCCGGACATGGAAAGGAGATGAATCTAAAGAAGATCCATGCTTTTAATGTGTATATTATATAAGGCATTGTAATGTTAACATATTATCATTATTTTAACTTAAACTATAAGGTAAAATGAAAACCACAAGTCTGCCTGAATGAGATTTAGGATGTGGTCATAATGCAAAGTGAAAAGTTTCTGATCTTCTCCTGCTTGGTCTGTAACACTGTCCTAATTCTTAGCACACTCGCACTTGAAACCAGTCCTGGCTTCCACATCTGTAAGTGCTAGGGTTGAGGTTTAGGGTATATAAATTTGTGTTTGACTTAAGAAACAGTGTCTAATGAATCAACTTAGAGAACTCAGAAGACAGAAGAGTAACTACATTGACCACCTATTCTGGCAGGGAAGAGGAAATTTTTGGTCATTATATTTTCTCTAGATTACTCTGCCTACTGTGTACACTTAAAGGCTCACTCAGGTTAAACTATTTGCATTTTTATTCTTTTTTGATCTCGAGTTTCCAAGCCTCCTACATATGTAATTTTCACAGTGTAAGGAGTACAGTTAAATGCTTAGTCTTCATTGTACTTCTTATATGTAAACTAGATCTTGAAATTTAATCTAATTTTATACGTTTAAAAAATCTTACCTCTATTGTGAAAATATGTAGCAGTACAAGCTTTAGGGGACTTTTCATGGATGGTTTTAACACTATAAAAATTTTATTTTCAAAGGAGAGTTTTATCTTCCATGGGACTGAATATACCTTAATAGCTTAGAAGATTATTAATGTAAGTACAAGGTTCAATAACTAATGTCTTGGTATGGTCTCACAGTTAGCCCTTAGAAAAGATTTGGGGAAGGAGGGATGGGAGAGAGTTGAAAAAATAAGCACTAACTGAAAGGGATCTGGATGTTTTCTTGTTCATCCTTCAACTGGGATATTAAATAATTCAGATCACTATTAAGAGAACACTGAACTATAAGCTTACCACAGACAGATGTTGGGTGTGGTGAACTCAATATGTTGACAGGAAGGGGATACAATATTTACTCTAATGTTAGAGAAAATCAGGTCTAGGATTCTCTATTCATTTCTTCCTAAATCAATGGAATGAGCTATGTGAATTTATTAAGAGATGTATTCCACATAACACTATAATTGTTTCTTCTTCCTATATGTTTCTGCTTTGTACCCAAATCTAAATAGTAGAAGTAGCAGGAGTCTAATAAGCAAACTGTAGTAAAAAATGTGCTTTGGGAAAATCAATGGACTGCTCTAACTGGTCAGTTCAATCAAAATAGCCTGTACATATTGGAATAGCCTAACATAATTGTAAAGAGACTGATAGTCTGGGAAGCATAACTGCCAAACATGCTGTAACTGTTGTTAATTTTTATTTTTTTTAAATATGTATATACTCTTTTAAAAATATGTATATATATTTTTAAAGACTTTATTTATTTATTTGAAAGACAGAGATCACAAGTAGGCACAGAGGCAGGCAGAGAGAAAGGGGGAAGCAGGCTCCCCGCTGAGAAGAGAGCCCAATGTGGGGCTCGGTCCCAGGACCCTGGGATCATGACCTGAGCTGAATGCAGAGACTTTAACCCACTGAGCCACCCATGTGCCCCAATTTTGAATTTCTTGAAAGGGAAGAGAAGAGAAAATTTGGCTATAGTTTCATCCCTCAATCAGGAACCAAGATATGATGTTTTAGCCAGTAATTAAACTCATGAGTCATCTGACCTTTTAAAAGCTTCTTATATTTAATTTTGTTTTTCTTCATTTTAAGACATATTTCTTTATATGCCATTTAATTCAATGGGGGTCTTGTCAGTGGGAGATAGCAATTAAATCATTGCTAGTTAATTTTCATTTAATTCAATATTAAAGATCAGTAGACAAACATTTTGATAGCTCAACCTAAATCTGATAAATTCCCACTGTGACAATTAAATATCCAAACAATCATGTGAATTGTATTAAACTCAAATTTACTACAGTTAGATGCTCAACTCTTTTAAGTCTTCTCGATTTTTTTTTCCACAACTGACAACTGTTTGGTTTCTGAATTACTAGCCATGTTCCAAAAATTAATTCCTTTTCTAGAAGAAGAAAACAGTTCAAGTTTTGAGTTTCAATGTTAGTTTTAGGAGGAGGATCAAGCTATACTTCATGATACATTATGCATATCATTAAATACAATACATTTTAAATATTTCTCTATAAATTTTGGGTATTACATTCATTAGTACAGATAGTGAGATGATAAAATGGTATATTTTGTTCATCCAAAATAACAGTGACACAACACAGATTTTTCAAAAACCCCTTTGCCTGTTGTAGAGCTAACAGTCAATTTAGTAAATGGGATAGATATCACTGATTTTTCTCATCTCATTCTCTTTCACCTTTGAAACACAGAACGCACTTAAACACAGAACAAGGTATTTTCCTCTATTGAATCAGAAATATGAAAATATAACTTATTGCACAAAAAAAAGAGCACACCCAAGGAGAATGAATGATTATTATGAAATTGTCTCTGTTGAAGTCCCTCATTTACATTCCTTGAAATAATGAATATGTTACATCAAAATAGCTAAAAGCATGTGAATTAGGAGCCTAGTGTTAATAAAATATGAAGATATTGGTAAAGACCCTGCTATGCCTTTACCAAATCATTACATTTTACTTCTAGACAGAGACCATGTTTCCCACATTTGCATGTAGGTAGAACCATAAGACAAATTCTGATCTATAGAATATGGGCAGAAGTGATCTCCATTTCACCTTTCATTATTCTTCAGGTGTCTGAAAGAAAACAATCCAGTGAGTCTGATATCCTTGGATGATGAAAACCCCTTGAAGCCTGATCTCTAAATCACTTTATGAACATCCAGATAGTTTAATGTATGATTCTTCATGACTATTACCAGAACCACAGAATCTGTTCCTCCCAATGTCATTCCTTAAAAGTAGTCTATAGCTAATTAGGGGATTTAATTAATTGAGAAACAAAGACAAATCCCCATATACACTTACACAAAACAAGAAATTAATATCACATGCTCATGTACTTTTGGAAACTCTAGAACAACTGAAATCTTTAGATAACTATTTGTTGTACTACAATCATTGATTAAGAGATATATAATAGTCTTCCTTTTGTTATTCATGTATGACTTAATGTTGGAAGTTATTTCATATGTACTGCTTTCAGACCTCACAAACTTTCACTCCCCAACTTGCTCAATATTTGCTTTATTAAATGTTGGATTTTTGTTCTTGAGTTTCACACCCAGGTCACAGAACTATAATTAGGAAAGCACAATTGGTACTCTACCTAGTTCACCCAAATTTAGACAATGCAAACATGAAAATAATAATTTCAAAGAGTTAGTACTACTTAGTAAGAATGATTAGTTAAAATAGGAAGTTAGTAGATGGCATACATGGTTAATAATATCCATCTGTGAGCCACATCATAAATAACAGAGTCAATTTGAGGGCACATTTAGTGCTTATATAAAATATTAAAATAGATTGTTATACCTCTGTTGACCCATGTTCTCTTTTGAGTGTATTGCACACTAGTTTCTTAAACCTAATCTGAGTAAAATATATGCTTTTGTTCTTAGAGCAGAGATGAACAAGCTATTCTAAGATTTGTGGGATCAAAGGAACTCTTTTCATAACCTCTGTTGGCCTAAGTTTGTCCTCTTCCCCAAGGGATTAGGAAATAAAAACAATTTCCAATAAACTACTTTTTAGTGGGAAGAGGCATAGCAAGATAAAAAGGTTGACATAGATATATAAATAAATGATGCAGTGTATAACATTCTAGCACCCAGATGAAGTATTCTAGATTCTGAAATACATAATTGTGAGTATACTATGGGAGTTAAATGCTTTAGATTTAAAGCTAGACTACATAGGTTTAAGACTCATCTTCTATGTAACATTAAATTCCCTGAAATTTATGCAAGTTAAATTCCCTGAAACCAAATTACTCCTTCTTACCTCACTTAGAAAGTTGGGATAATAACAATTTTATTACTTACCCATGAGGACAGTTAGAGAATATAAATATGCTATTTAAGGCATTTAGAACAGGTTATTTAAATATAATTAGCATCATATTGGTTTAACTTATTTAATATCTGTGAATTTTCTTCTACTTCTATTTAAATATAACAGTTGACTTGTATGAACTTTGTAGTATTTTCTAACACAGTGTGATAAGAATTAATGTTACTTTTAAATGCATTTTACAATAAAATATAATGCATTAACATGTAACTAATGTAGGGCAAACTGGCAGGAAAATATAATTTGAGCCATTATCCAAGTGAGAAAAGCCTGGAGACTATGGAATCTATAAGCACATGTATACTGATAATAGAGATGCATATCTATTTTTATCCTGCTAATGATCTAAGCTATATGTACTGTCACTAAAATTCATTTGATTTTTTCTCCTGCCATGAAATCCACTATAAGTGATAAAGGGTGAAGGATTCCTAGGTGAATTGCCAGAGGCCTCCTTCAGATTTCCAGAACATCTTGAACTTGTGATAAATCCAGACACATCAACATTGTCTTGTTTTCAGCTGGTGAGTATCACCACAACTATAACAAAACCCATGATTAAATGTGCATGCTGGTGGGTAACTTTTTTAAAACTTTGGAAGGCTTGGACATATGCTCTCAGACAAATAAAAGCAAAAAAAAGTAAAAGAAACAATTAAAACAAGACACAAATACTCATCAAATTTAAGGAAAATTAAAAATATTTACTAAGGAATATATATATACATATATATATACATATATATATACACACATGCATACATACATGAATGGTGTTTTATTCATATGAATGAATATATATTCATATATATATATATTCATATGAATATATATTTATTCATATATATATATATATATGAATGGTGCTTTATTTATCTTTTGGCTAGAATTTCTTCTAAAAATTTTTTTTTGGGGAGCACCTGGGTGGCTCAGTTGGTTGAACAGCTGCCTTCAGCTTGGGTCATGATTCCAGGGCCCTGGGATCAAGCTCTGTATCAAGCTCCCTGCTCGGCAGAGAGCCTGCTTCTCTCTCCCTCTGCCTGCCGCTTGGCTTAGTTGTGCTCTCTCTCTGTCAAATAAATAAACAAAATCTTAAAAAAAAAATTAAAAGAAAAGAAAAAAGTAAAAATCCTTTTTTTTTTAGGGTTTTATTTATTTATTTGACAGACAGAGATCACAAGTAGGCAGAGAGGCAGGCAGAGAGAGAGGAAGGCAAGCAGGCTCCCTGCTGAGCAGAGAGGCCGATGTGGGGCTAGATCCCAGGACTCTGGGATCATGACCTGAGCTGACAGCAGAGGTTTTAACCCACTGAGCCACCCAGGTGCCCCTAAAAATCCTTTTTGATAACCTATTTTTACTTGTCTGTAAATGCATTAAAGTCATCACTTTGATTTTACATGTAAAATCACACATTTTGGACTTTGAAGTTTTTACTTTCAATGGAGCCCCAGTTCTATAGTACAAGAAGAAAAATAGTCTCTCCTTTTTAAAATAAATATGGGTCACTGCTTATTTCATGATTTCAAGGTGTGATTTCTATTTTCTTCCCATTAACATGAGATTTAGATTTGAATAACAGCATGAAAAGATGTCCTGGGTTAATCTAAGTTACTTATTATGTAGAAATAAAATATTGGGTATTAGGTATAAAAATATCAATATATCTGAGTGTGTGTGTTTGTGTGTGTGTGTGTGTGTGTGTGTGTTTTAAATTCATTTTATTTCTAGTTTGGCAAAAATTATTTCCATATCTTCCCCCCTTCATCTCTCTTTCTTAACCTAATTTTTCCTTATCTATGTGGTTCCACCATAAAAAGGTATATAATTTAGACATATTCAGTACAAATATTTGGTGGCATATGTACTACTGTGAGTTCAGCACAGGTATATGTGAATGCACTGAAATGTCTTCCCTATATGTCTGCAAAAGATATTTGCAATTGCCCTGTTAGGAATTCTAGAAAATCACAGTGAAGCAAATATACACTAAGAGGGGATTAGATCTGACTGACTGTCCTTATAAGCAGATGGGGTACTTCATTTCCTAAAACACTGAGATAAGGGTGAAGGGGTAAGTAAGAAAGCAAGATAAAATACATTATATGTTAATTTAAAAAAAAAAAGAAAAAGTAAGCAAGCTACAATATCCATTTAATCTGAAAGAATCTCTTTCATAAGGACACACGTTATTATATAGTCAAATATATAAGGTAAGAGGGAGGATAGAATGTTTCTTTTATTCAGTGAGTTTGTGTAAGTTAGGATATAATTTATAAATAACCCCAATATCTAAGTCACTTAAGATAACAAAAGTTTCTTTCTCACTTCTGCATGACCTGCTATTGGTCTTAGTGACTCTCCAGGGCACTGATTTCAAGACTTGCTTTCATGGTGACTAAGAAAGAAGACAAGTCTGTGAAGTTAAGCACCAGCTTTGAAACATCCTTTCACAAGTAATACATACCACTTCTTTCCTTATACAAGTTGCACCAAAAGTCTTTCTTATTAAAGCAACAGTTTGAAAAGATTACTGGGGCACCTCAGTGGCTCAGGTGGTTGTCAACTGAGGTCATGATTTCATAGTGGTAAGATCAAGCCCTGCCTGGGGCTCAAGGCTGGTCATGGAGCCTTCTTGAAGCTCTCTCTCTCTCTCTTTCTCTGGTAATAAAAAGATTACTTTGTAGAAGTCTAACTTCTATATATAATTTTCCATGTGGATTTATTCATTTTGTATCTTTAAACTGGCATTAAAAATCTATTCTTCTGTTTCTCGACTGACAGGATCAGGGGTCAATATAAGTATTCTTTTTTTTTTTTTTTAAGATTTTGTTTTATTTATTTGACAGAGATCACAAGTAGGCAGAGAGAGAGAGAGAGAGGAGGAAGGAGGCTCCCCGCTGAGCAGAGAGCCTGATATGGGGCTCAATCTCAGAACTCCGGGATCGTGACCTGAGCTGAAGGCAGAGGCTTTAACCCACTGAGCCACCCAGGCGCCCCGATATAAGTATTCTTAAACATACAAACTTTCATTCTTATGGAAATGTAATCTACAGTTATTTTCATCACTTTCTTCCCAGTGTCAACCTATGGTAGTCTCAGTTCTGCCTCTTGGTGCTGAAACACCTAATCCCATGTTTCTTTTTGCTCCCTATTGATTGAATTTCTCTCACACTTGATGCATTTGACCATTTCTTCTTCCCAAATATTTCCCTTCTCTTGACTTCTGTGACCCTGACATTTCTGATTTTTCTTCCTCCTCCTCAGTCTCTCTGACTACTATGCTAATTAGTATTTTATCTACCCCCCAAATTACTCTAAGTCCCATTCTCTTCTCACTCATCATATCTTCCTTCAATATCATTTGGCTAATACTATTATGAGTTGTATGATTTAGGAAAACCAGTGGGCAAATATGGCTACAGTGGGTCCTTCAGATTCAGAAAGAGTTGTAATGATGCTTATCTGCCAGAAGGGGAAGGGAGACTATCAATCCCAAGAAATAACAAAAACTCAAAGTCTGAAAACTAAGGCTAATTGGTCATGCATAAAAATACTAAATGGGTCGTAAGCAACATGAGAAGTCAGGTAAGAGTGAATAGCAGGTATGAGTTGCAGAGTCAGATAATAATAATCATACCAGTAGTTAATGTTTATTAAGGGCTTGTTCTGTGTTGGATAAACAATTTACATGATCAAGTTCATAGTAAATCCTCTGACATTCTTTGGGTTGGTTGTGTTTTGCATTTAGGACTCTCAAATTCTAGGAAACCCTTACATTGAGTATATTATATAATTGTCAGTATCTCCAAATCAAACATGAGTGTTCACAGTATGTGTGATAAATAAGGCCTACAAATAGCATTTCTACAGATCAAGTCAAATTTTGCCATCACTGATTTTGCAAGAAACTTATTAGAAATAATAAAACAGAACTAAAACTTTTAGTTTTTGGAAGTTTGTGAATTTCATAATTACAGAAAAAGGTAATCTGTGCCTAAATAATCTCATTCAGTCTGTATAAATTCATTATATTACTATGATTATTCACATTTATAGTCTGGAAAAATGAGATGTAAAAAAATAAATAATCCAAAAATACATAAATAGTATATGACCAACTAGTAGTTGAACCCAAGCCTCTTTGACAATCCATTTATTTCATGATCTCCTCACTGTAGTGCCTCATTGAGAATAATCTGAGAAACAGCAGTGTTCTTTGAAGCAAATCTCATCAAACTATGTTGAAAAAGGTCTAACTGCACATGTCCTAATAATATTTATACTCCTATAACTCCTAAAATCTATCTGCCGAGTTTGCATCTCTCTGGGTGCCTCTAGACCAGTATTATTTTCTTAAGATTTTATTTACTTGAGACAGAGCAAGCACAAGCTGTTGGGGAGGCAGGGAGCCCCAGGAAGGGCTCGACCCCATGACCCAAGCAGAAGGCAGATGCTTAACCGACTGAGCCACTCAGGAACCCCTAGATCAGTATTGTTAACTACCTAGGTCTATGTCCATCCTCATGACCCCTAAGTATGGGGCCCTTATGTTCAAAACCCTACCAAAACTTTTGCTGCCAATTGAAAACTTCCTACTTTAGCCTGTCTCTTAGTTAATACATTTTCCATTTTTAAATCTCAGACTTCCTTTTGATTGCTCCTGCTAATAAAATTCCTTATATTTTCTTGCCCAGATTATTTCAGTTAAGCGTACATCTGCTTCAAATATTTCCCTGCTTAATTGTTGCCAAGATTATGTTTAAACCCATTTTATTAAATTATACTTTCTGTACAATAATGATATCCCAGCAGCTCCCAATATCTATAAAATAATTTTCAAATTCCTTAACATGTCATGGAATGTGTTCCTAGATCTGACTCATTTTACCATTCTAATTATACTTTCTACCATTTCATAATCTCCTCTCTAATCCAGTCATTTTAAGCCTCTAATTCACGTTTGTTGCCTGTGATCTTTTGTACCCAGGTATGTTAGCACACACAGCCTTGCTGCCTGGACTTTGTCCCTTCCTCTGTTCTTCCTGATAAGCCCATTTCTCAAAACCCAGGTCAAACTTTATTTCCCATGTAGTTTCATAAATTACTGAGGCAGAGATAATTGTTCTCACTTTTAGACTGAGATAGCATTTTACTCCATGTTCAAGACAATAATTATCACACACTTCATTTATTCAAGTGTGTTTGTCACTCACTAATTCCAATTTCTACATGAGAGATCAGTTAAAAAAAAAAAGCCTGCTATACCTTTACTTGTATTTTTCTCATGGTTAAATATATGGTGAATATTTGTTGAATAGATGAATTGGAATTCTGATTCAATTTAACATGTTGTAAAACACACAGTAATAAGCCACATTTTACTGTTAGTTATCTCTGTTCATTAAAAAATCAGCAAATAAAAATAAAAAAGCAGGAGTTAACCCCAGTAGGTTTGAGACCATTGTGACCTAGACAAATCTTAAAAATTCACAGGGAAATGATTCTCTGTACCTGCCTGTTCTTGTTCTAGTTGCTACTTTTCTCAACATGAGAACTGCCTAAAGGGTAATGGATAGTTCAACACTGACTTATCCAGTTATGAAGGCCTGCATAAAATGAAATATTTTCAAAATAAATTTGTAAAACTGAAAGTGGTGGATTTGCTATTAGTAATCCAAAGCAAGTCATTTAAGTGCTTTCTGGGTAAAAAGAATGACAATAATTTAAAGTTATGTCACCTAGCTTCCTGAAAATTTAAGATGAGACATTCTACTTTTGGTTATCACACCATGAAGAAAGTGATACTTTCTTACTATTTCAGGGTCATTTTCATCTTCTGTTAGTCCATCTTCTATCACTATTTTAAATGGAGCCACCAGCATAGTTTAAAGAGTATAACTTCTAAAATTGGGCAGGGAATAAAAGAAAATAAATTAACATTAAATATTTAATTTTGTTTATTAAAACCTCAATTGGGAATGGTTACTACAATTAAAAATTATTCAAGACTTGAACTTCTATCTTGGAAAAATGGTTATTCTGTTACATAAATAAGGATGGAATTACATTTTAAGGAGATTAATGCATTTAGTATATACAACATGAAGTCTGTTATTAGATAACTTTTTTATTAAATATAACAACTCCTTCAAAAGTGAACAGTGTGACATATAAAACCACAAATTACTGTATGTACTGGATGATATTAAATTAAATATTACTGGTTCATGATTTTATTAAGGGAAACAGCTATGTGAAAAGAAATTGGAAGTTATCCTGAAAAGACAGGGAAGACCAGCAGACCATGCTTCAAGTCTAACCCCAAATAAAGGAGAAAGGTAGAGAAGGTTGAATGAAAGTATCCTAGACTGCTGAATAACTTGAGGAAGGTTCAATAGGGCTTTTTGGAGTCCATTACCTAAAGCCAGCCATCAGAGAATTAGGTCTTCCAGAATGAGCATGCCTTAATATTAACCACTGTACTTAGTCATTGAGTGGGAGCTACCTATACTTCCCATATTTGAAGGACTGTGAGGTGCATTCTCATGGACACTGAAATATCTTTCTTAAGTTTCTTTGAGAGGCAATACCATGTGCTCCAACAACAGGAGAACTAGTAGATGTTAGATGTTCTGAATTCTACATTGCTAAGTTTGTCACCTAAGAGAGATCAGTTTCTTTATAAAAGGTTTAAACTAGAAATTATTTTAAGCCATCCACAGATTATAAAATATGTAACTTCTCTGCTCAGTTAACAGGATAATGTCTGGTCAAAGAAAAGTTAAACTTGGATGTTTTCATTTAGAATCATCCTTTTATAAGTTTGTGTTTTCTAGTAGATGCTCTAGGATGGCAGTTCATCATCATCACCCTTTCCTGATCTCCTTTTCCTCCTTCTCTTCCTCTACTGCAAAAAAACAAAAAAATGGTATAGATACCAATGCTTTCTATCAGTCTGCTTATAAGTAGGAAAGCTACATGTTACAGTTCTGGAAAATGAAATGTAAAGGGATATTTTTTTTAAGAGAGTAAAGACTCATTTCCTTTTCCAATAAAAAGAAAAAGAGGTGCTTGAACACCACCGCTACCTCTTTCTTTCTGCCTTGAATGTGGAAGGTATATCTCAAACCATAATTGCTAACTTGTAACCATGGCACAGGTATTTTAACAAAAGTCACCATGCAAAGGATAGTATAATGAAAGAGCCTTGAGCAGCCTGAAATATATCCAAATATGTTGCATTAATAGTATCAAATATTTCCTCCTAACTGAATGAGTTTCATCAATGAAGTGATTTGATTTAGCTGCTCTCACCATAATCACTTGAAATTTTTACAGTGTTTCTTAATTGTTATGAACACATTCAAAATTACCTTTATGGTGTCTCATTCCTTTGGTACTATATACACGTATTTTGAGTACATGGCTAGCTAGTATGATACATTAACAAATGCTAGGTTATTAAAGGACAACGAAGAGTTAACCTTTGTATTTTTACAGGGCCTTTGGGAGAATCAGTATCTTACTTCTAAATCAATTTTTAAAAGGAGGCATCATTTAAAAAAATCCTTCATCTCTCATGAGGATGGCAGTTATAAACTCTGCATTTACTAAAGGGTTATACTAGAACCAATAAATATTTATCAGATTTCTGAGACTTCTATATTCAAAATAGTTTCCTTACAGGAGTTTTGTTTGGGTCGAGTATGTTGAGTCAGAAATATATTTTGAGGGGATTGGAAATGGAAGCAAAAAAAAAAAATCCAGAAGTTGTAGGTGTTATGTTGGAAGGGTTTTATTTCTGATAAAAATGACTTCTTTTATTTTTAATTCCAATTTAGGATATTTTTACTTAAAAATTTTAAGACTAACAAAGGACCAATTTACACCATCTGCTTCAATTTCACTCTGATATAGATTTTCTCTCCATTTTTATTTCTCTTTAAATAGACATTATGTTTGGCACCTTGTGCTTTAGTACATGTCTTTGAGTAAAAAATGTAGTTTGTCCGACTTCCTGTCAAACCAATATTTATTCACAAATATCTGTTTTGTTTTTTTCTCATATAAAACCATATAGCACTTTTCCCAGGTAAAAAGTTGGTTAGTTGGTGGTAGTGTGAGGTGCCAGCTGGAGCTTTTACAGTTTTTAGTATGCCAGCTGCTTTCATGATGGACAAATTGTTCCCGGCCTTTAGTTTTACTTTTTTTTTTTTTTTAATGGAAATGCATTCCTCTTGCTCTAATTATGACAGGAGAGGTTATTGTCTACTATATTCTACAAGTACACATTTTGATTGTTCAGTTAACAATAACAATAACATTGCTTTGGAAACTACTCTCCTGATAAACTGTTTGTGAAACAAAGGTCAACCAAATACTAACATGCGTTACTTTGTAAGATATCTTTCAAATATCTTAGAAGAGTTCATTGGAGGTTCCTGTTGAGATGGCACACATAAAGACAAATATGAAATAGATGCTGGAAGTGTACACTAAATTATTCTACTATTCGAATAATTGCTGTAAGGACTGACTAGGATATTTTACTCACAAGGTATATTTCGTGTGGCATTACTGCTGTGCTGCCTGTCCCTGCTTTTGCTTTAGGAAAGTTAGTCTCAGAACTTCCTATCCCGACTCAGCTTTGGGACTACTTTACAAGGGATGGGAATATCATAAATTTATTTCTCTAAGTTACTTGACTATATTTCTGAAAAAAAAGTTAAAATGTGAGTGGTAAGCAAGAAGAATCCCAGTATACTGAAAATGTACTATTTTTTTTCTTAGCTATTTATAAGACTCCTTCATTTAGGGGAGAAGAATGCCTCTGTTTACGTCATTCTCTTCATAGATCATGCTTCACCCTATGTGACACTTGGAACACAAACTAATTTCAGCACTGATTAAATAGAAAATTCTTAGTCTTAAAACTCACCATATGATACTCATTACCTAAAAGAGGCTTAAACTTTGTCTATTAACAGTAATATTTCTATTCATCCACAAGTTGAACTAGGAAACAAACAAACAAACAAACAAAAAAACTAAGTCATAGTGTATACATAGCCTAAGAGCTTGGAGATAAGATATTTTGATTAGCAAATGGATTTTTCTACAATCTTGTATGATAGGAATAAGAAGCACATAAAAAATGATGTCTACTTTTGCTAAAATGTGATTATCAAATTTCCCTCTTCCTAATATAATCCTACCTAATTGACATCAAAAAGGAACTGAAGAACACTTCTTTTTTTCCTCCCAAAGTGCATATTTTGGCCAAAGAATTAACTAATGAATTCATTTACATAAAACTCACTAACCCATTCACTCACTCAAAATTATTACTGAGTAATCTGCTGTGCACACAAATGATGTACCTATCACCAAATCAGTGTTATAGATTTATTCTAATGGGAATATATATGTATGTATGTGTGTGTGTGTATATATATATATATATATGTATATATACATATATGTATGTATATCCATTAATGAGTCAATGGACATTTGCATTCTTTCCATAATTTATCCATTGTTGATAATGCTGCTATAAACATCAGGGTGCATGTGCCTCTTCGAATCAGTATTTTTGTATCTTTTGGGTAAATACCAAGCAGTGGAATTGTTGGGTCATAGGGTAGTTTATTTTTAACTTTTAGAGGAATCTCCATACTGTTTTCCACAGTGGTTGTACCAGTTCGCACTCCCATCAATAGTGCATGAGGGTTCCTTCCATAGCCTCCCCAACACCTGTTGTTTCTTGTGTTGTTGACTTTTGTTCTTCTGGTAAGTGTGAGGTGAGATCTCATTGTGGTTTTGATTTGTATTTTCCTCATGATCAGTGATGTTGAACATCTTTTCATGTGTCTTCTTTGGAGAAATGTCTGTTCATGTCTTTTGCCCATTTTTAATTGATTATTCATTTTTTTGTGTGTTCAGTTTTATAAATTCTTTATATATTTTGGATCCTAACCCTATATCAGATAAGTCATTTGCAAATATCTTTTCACATTCTGTAGGCTGCCTTTTAGTTTTGTTGATTGTTTCCTTTGTTGTGCATAAGATTTTTATCTTAATGAAGTCCCAATAGTTTATTTTTGCATTTGTTTCCCTTGCCTCAGAAGACATAGCTAAAAATAGGTTGCTATGGTCCACATCCAACAGATTACTGCCTGTGTTCTCCTCTAGGATTTTCATGGTTTCAGGTCTCACATTTAGGTCTTTAGTTCATTTTGAGTTTATTTTTTGTATCGTGTAAGAAAGTGGTCCAGTTTCATTCTTTTTTTTTTTTTTTTTAGATTTATGTATTTATTTTAGGTGGGGGGTGGGGGCAGACAGGAAGAGGGAGAGATAAAAGGAGAGAAAGTCTCTCCAGCAGACTCCCTGCTGAAAGAGGAGCCTAGTTAGGAGCTTGATCCCATGACTCTGAGATAATGACCTGAGCCGAAATCAAAAGTCAGATGTCCAACCAACTGTGTTACCCAGGCACCCCTCCAGTTTCATTCTTTTGCATGTTGCTGACCACTTTTTCCCAATACCGTTTGTTGAAGAGACTGTCTTTTTCCCATTGGATATTTTTTCCTACTTGTCAATGATTAATAGATCATATAGTTGTGGGTTTATTTCATTCTATTCTATTGATCTATGTATCTATTTTTTCCAGTAGCATATAGTTTTGATCACTACAGCTTTGTAACATAACATGAAATACAGAATTGTGATATCTCCAGCTTTGCTTTGCTTTTTCAAAGTTGCTTTGGCTATTTAGGGTCTTTGTGATTTTTGTAGAAATTTTTAAGTTGTTTGTTCTAGCTCTGTGAAAAATGGTGGTGGTATTTTGGTCAGGATTGCATTAAATGTGTAGACAGCTTTGAGTAATATATACATTTTAATAATATTTGTTCTCCTGACCCACGGGTGTGGAATGTCTTTCCATTTATTTGTGTCATCTTCAATTTCTTTCATCAGTATTTTGTAGTTTTCAGAGTATGGGTGTTTCACATCTTTGGTTAGGTTTATTCCTAAGTGTCTTATGGTTTTTGGTATAATTATAAATGGAATCGATTCCTTAATTTCTCTTTCTGCTGTTTCTTTATTGGTGTATAGAAATGCAACAGATTTCTGTACAATTGATTTTGTATCCTGTGACTTTACTGAATTTGTGTATCAGTTCTAGCAGTTTTTTGGTGGAGTCTTTCGGGTTTTCTATATTGAGTACCATCTCATCTGCAAATAGTGAAAGTGTTACTTCTTCCTTGCTGATCTGGATTCCTTTTATTTCTTTGTGTTGTCTCATTGCTGTGGCTTGGACTTCCAGTATTATGTTAAATGACAGAGGTAAGAGTGGACATCCCCATCTTGTTCCTGACTGTACAGGAAAGCTCTGTTTTCCCTAGAGAGGTTGGTATTAACTGTAGATTTTTCATATATAACCTTTATTATATTAAGGCATATTCCTTCTAAACCTACTTTGTTGAGAGCTTTTATCATGAATGGGTGTTGTACTTTGTCAAAAGACTTTTCTGCATGTATTGACATGATCATATGATTCTTTTATTTTATTAATGTTTGTACATGATTGATTTGCAAATATTGAACCACTCTTGCAACTCAGGAATAAATCCCACTTGGTCATGATAATTTTTTTTTCAAGTGTCATTGGATTTGGTTTGCTAGTATTTTGTTGAGAATTTTTGCACTCATGTTCATCAGGGATATTGGCATTATAGTGCTCTTTTTTAGTGGTGCCTTTATTTGGTTTTGGATCAGGGTAATGCTGGTCTCATAGAATGTACTTGGAAGTTTTCCTTCCTTTTCCATTTTTTGTAAGAGTTTGAGAAGAATAAGTATTGTCTCTTCTTTAGGGGTTGGTAGAATCTGCCTGTAAAGCCTCTCGACTTTTGTTTATTGAGGGTTTTGTGATTACTGGTTCAATTTCTTTTCTGGTTATCAATCTGTTCAAGTTTCCTATTTCTTCCTGTTTCAGTTTTGGTAATTTACATGTTTCTATGATGTTATCCATTTCTTTCTGGACAACCATCCAGGTTGTCCAACTTGTTGGCATGCAGTTTTTCATAAGATTATCTCATAATTGTTTGTATTTCTGTAGTATTTGTTGTTATTTCTCCTCTCTCATTTGTGATTTTATTTCTTTTGGTCATTTCTCTTTTCTTTTTGGTAAGTCTGGTTAGACATTTATCTTGATCAATTGTTCTAGTTATATGAACTGTTCTGATAGAGAAGAGTTTTTGAAAGAGATATAAATCAATTTCAAAGAAACTTTACATATATGATTTGCATATACATGTTTAAAATAAATTTTCACCAAAATAACATATATATATATATGTATATATATATATATATGGTGAAGAATAAAATTGCACAGAAGATCTTATGGCAAAAAATGTTTTCACAGCCCTGCTTTTCCTACCTGTGCCCCAGTACTTTGAGGCAAATTATTTGGTATTTTTTTAACTTTAGCTCTTCTGATAATTGTCTGCATAACTCTTAAAAGTATACCTAGCCTTTCCTTACTGATGCATTGAATTTGGACAGTATATGTTTATGCCCTGAAATATATAATTTTTTAGTTTTCTTAGCTTTCATAATTATATTAAGATTTTTCCATTTATTAAGATAGTAAGTTTAATTAGTGTAATGAAAATGCTTTGTCTTGTTTCACACATTTTTGAGAATATTTTTTTGAGTCCCCACTTTATAAGAAAGTATGGTAGAAACCCTATTCTTTCCTCTACCGTTCCTGACAATTTCAGGTCTCCCCTTCTGTTTACATTCTGTCTTTTAATTAAGACATTTTGGCTTTGTTCTTAGGTTGATTTTTATCAGAAAACTAAAAATTATGACTATCCCAATACTGTTAAATTTGGGGCTAAGTGTTTCATTAGGGTTATATTTCCTTCTTACCTATACACTGTCTTAAACCTGAGCTACACTAAGTCAGTATTCTTAACATTTAATATTGAGTGTATGATCATTAAAGCTCCTTATTTGCTAAAAGACATGCTGTAGTTTCATTAAAAAATATCTGAAGTAGCCTTATTTGTGTTGCTTGTTTTTATTTGACTTTAGTTTTTAGTTTAAGAGTGTGTGTGTGTGTGTACATGTGTGTTTTGCATCAATTAATTTTTTTTAAAGATTTTATTTATTTATTTGTCAGAGAGAGAGAGAGAGAGAGAGAGCGCAGGCAGAGGCAGAGGGAGAAGCAGTCTCCCTGCCGAGCAAGGGGCCCGATGTGGAGGTGACCTAAGCCGAAGGCAGCCGATTAACCAACTGAGCCACCCAGGTGTCCCTGCATCAATTAATTATACCAACCCTCAAGTCAGTCAACCTTTCTTTACCCCCCAGTGTCCATTATACTTAGATTCTTCTTCATGAGGCCCTCCATTCTCCTGATAAATTATTCCCTATTCATTACTTTAAGGAGTGTTTTTTAGTGCTTATTATATAACAGATAATATTTTACTCATTTGGGTTAATATCAATAGTTGGATGTTCCCTAGCCTTTCATTTGGGACTTTTTGTTTTCCTACTATTATATGTTTTCCAAGATTTTGTGCCTTTTTATTTCTTGATTTTTGTTTCTTTTTGTAGAGACTATCCAGAGGTAAGGATGGTGTACCTGAAGTAACATTTTTTAGTTCATCAATATTTGAATGTGACTTTATTCATCATAAATTGATTTGTATTCCTCTTTCTAGACTCCAAATTTTTCCTTCATAGCCATCAAGACATTTCTCTACTGTCTTCTTATATCAGTTGTTCTGATGGTTAATCTGATAGTACTTTATAGTGGGCTCTTCTCAACTTAGAAAAACTCAAGATCCTTTATTTAGGTATGGATTTCAAAAAATTTATGAGACTAAAGCTTTAACCCCTTCTTTGCTTTTGAAACTGTTGGGGGTGCCTGGGTAGCTCAGTTGGTTAAACATCTGACTTCAGCTCAGATCATGATCTCAGAGTGCTAGGACTAAGCCCTGCCTCAAGCCCTCCAGGAGCCCCCTGTCAAGCCCTCCTCATTGAGCCCCCTCATTGAGCCCTGTCCATTGCTCCCCCATCTTGGAGGTCCTCATCCAAGTACTGCACTCCTACAGGGAGTCTGTTTGTCCTGCTCCCTCTCCCTCTGCCCCTCCCCCCAGCTCATGCTCTCTTTCTCTCTTACTCTCAAGTAAATAAAATTAAAAAAAAAAAAAAACTGTTCTCTAATATTTCATTGATCATTACTTCTCTTTCATCTTTTTTTCTACTCTCTCATTCTGGAACTTATATCATATTTTAAATTCCAAGTACTTATTCTTATTCTCTGATGTTTACTCCTTTTTAGATAAAGAAGATAACAATACCTTCTTTATGCTTTATATTCTCAAATAATCTTGGAAATAATATGAGGAATTTAAAATATATTTTCTCTAGTCTCTTTATCTGTTTCCTCAAAGGTCAGTATTTTTATTTGACTTCAATCTATTTCATGCCACCTATTCTTCAAATAAGACAGCTATTGACTCTTTGTTTATACTAAAACAGTAGACCTGGTAGCAGCTACTATGCACTTCCTTTCTTATTGTACAGTAAATCTTTGTTGTTATTTTTGTTTGCTTGGTTTTTTCTAGGCAATTCTAGAAGGAATTAATAAATATTCCCAATGGGAAGGATTGATAGATTTCTTAAAGTATATTGAAGATTTAATCAGGAAAAGAGAGATCAAAAGACTAATAGCTAGAATAGACATATGAATAAGAAATAGAATGATGTTGTGTAGAGAACAAGAGTATACTCATATTTATTGGACGCAAATAGAGGTGACATAAATTTTAAGGGTGGTAATATGGGCCAGACCAGGTTATAGGGGCCTTGGACTTGCTTCAGCACACACGGGAAGGAGAGTCCAGTGGGAAAACCCTATATCTGGGAGACCAGATGTAAATTAATATGGATCTAAACTAGAGAATAATTATGTAACGGCAACTAGAAAAAAAAATATGCACAAAGAAAAAAAACATGCAGAAAAGAAAATAATTCACTAACAGAATGGACAGAAAAATGGGTCAGGGCTAATTCTTAGGTATGTAACTTGGCTGTCTTGAGTAGATGGTTCTGTTACTGATGACTATAGACCATTCACAAAGAGAACTGATTTCTTTCAGAAATATTGTATATTCTTCTCAGACAGACTTTCCTGAACTACTCAGTTTCAGGTAATTCCCCAACTATTATCCTTTTCATAATAACTGGTTCTTTTATTTAAGTGAAGTTTCTTATTACAATGATCCTCATACACATATAGTTACTTGTTTGTTCAATCTTGTTTATTTGTTCATTGTATTTCCCTCTAGATTGAAGAGCCATGAAGAAAGGAGGGTTCTTTATTTTATTAATCAATATATATCATGAACTCATCTCTGTTCCTGACAGATACTACTTGTTCAATAAATATTTCTTAAATGAATGAATGGCATTACAATAGACAGGAAAATAGGAAAGAAAAATTTTCCATTGGATTTGAAAAAAAAACTGGAGATTATTGTTTATCATGAGAACTGCAGATGAATTAACAATAATGGGAAGAAATTAAGTATTACTGTGTTTTGAGTACTGTACCAATTGCTTCTCATTCATTTTCTCCTTAATCCTCAAGATGAGACTATGGAATTGTTATTATTTCATCTTAATTCTAAACATTAGACAATGGAGGGCAGGCGATTTTAAGTTTTCTTAGTGAAGAGTGTTGACACTGGGATTCAACTCCATGTAATCTGTGTAAATACCGTGCTTTTAATAAGTCCTGATTTTAGTAGGTAAGGGAATAAATTGGAAATAAGGTGGGGAATGAGAATTATACTCTACTTTTCAGAGTTTTAAGAATAAAAGAGAGGATATTTGGAGTATTTGGATATTTGAGAGTATTGAGGATGTTTGGAGAGACTACATAAGAGAACCTGAATATATTTATATATATGCTAAAGCTAAGAGGCACTTCACTTCCTATCAAAATATTTTGAAAGGAGAAAAGTCAGTTGATGATATAAAATCTTAGAGGGTTTAGAGGCCACATAATAAGTAAAAATGTCCCTAAAATAAAAGAAAAATGAATATATTGAGGGTAGACATAATAAATTTGTTATTGGGAAGGGGAACAAAATTAAAAGACTTTACATATAAAGATTTCAGCATTTTTGTGGGGGGGGGGTGATGGGGGTAGCATGTAGGAGAAAGGGCCTATGATAGATCCGGAGATCATGAATGAAAAAAACTGGTCATCACTAAATTGTTGGTCAAATACAAGGCATTGTGAGTGAATAAGTCTGAGAGTAGCTGGTGGACTATCTCTCAAATTTCATAGCACTGGAAGTGGAGCTCATTCTAACCAACAAAATTATATGAAGGTAAACAAAAGTACCTTCAGAAGAGTTATTAGTTCCTTTTGTGAGCTATCCATGAGGTATTGTTTAGATATCACATTGCACAGAGCACCTTGAGAATGATAACAATTAAAATACTAGAATTATTTGAAACTTTGGCCTAAAATGTGATGTTATCACCCCCTAGCCTGTGGGGTATACAAACAATAACAACAACAACAACAAACAGAAAAAAGGAAAGAGGATGACTCTAATATGTGTCTAGCATATTAAAACCTTAGTAAAATGACATTTATACAGCACTTTGTGTTAAAAATTGTTACAAAACTGTGTTCAAAGTGTTGGTTTGAAGTGCTGGTTCAAAGTAGTGGTTGATACATAAGCAAATAGTAAACCAACTTTGTTTTTCATTTCTTTGTGCACACATTATGTGTTCTCAGCTCAATGTAAGTTACTGTTTGGAATATATGAATAATAATATTAATAATAATATAAAGCATGATCATTGCCTTCAAGAGGCTAATAATGTATCTATGGTGATAGAAGAAAACATATGAAATAATTATAGAATATTTGTGAGATAACTGTGAAACTGAATTACATAGAAAATAGAAGAAAAAGAAAGAAAAGGTCAGGGTCAGCTATAGCAATCAAACAAAAGCTACAATTAGGTAGATTGGACCTAATCTGGGTCAAGGGAAACAAATTAGATTTAGATGAAAAGGAGAAAGGTGAATAAAAATCACAATAGCATCATACCTGAGGGTGATAAAGGGCAAGGGTCTTAAAGGATGTAAATACCTCTGCAGGTAGCTAAAGGCATCAGACCACAACCAAAAGCAATTGCACAAAAATCTCAGCAAATAAGAACCTGAGGAACTGTAGTAGATATTTTGACTGCTTGCAAAGTTAGGAGTAGCAGACCAACCAGATGGGACTGCAGGACCAGAGATGGGATGGATCTCTTCAAAAATAGTCATCAAGTTACCCATTAAGTTGAAAAGCAGAGCCCAGGATGGTGACAGGTTTTGAAAAGGATGGGCAGAAAGAAACATAAGCCAAAATTTTGTTTTTCAAAACCACACCTGTACAAATGGAAGATATCTTTAAATATGAAAGGTGAGAGTGTGGAGCATAAAACTCAGAGAACTTCATTTTCCAATGTGAGTTTTCTCTAGATTTTGTAGTTAAGTCTCATATGGACCATCATTTATTATATCAAATACTATCCTCTAATATCTGATTGAATATTTAATTTCTCTAATGAGTTTAAATGAAAAAGAAAAGGGCGCCTGAGTAGTTTATTCAGATAAACATCTGCCTTTGGCTCCTGTCATGATCCTGGGATTGAGTCCTGCATCAGGCTCCTTGCTCAGGAGGCAGCCTCCTTCTTCCTCTCCCTCTGCCTGACACTCCCCCTGCCTGTGCTTGTGCTTATGCTCTCTCTCTCTCCCCCTCTCTGTCAAATAAATTAAATCTTTTAAAATAAATAAATAAAATTAAAAAGAAGTAAACTTCAGATAATAGTGAAATCACCAATAATTAATATTCATAAGAAAATAGTGCTTTTTAAGGCAACAGATAGCACTCTTAAAATTATCTTCGCTTATTTTAAATTTCATTAGAGCAATAGTTATTTTGGACCACTTGAAACTTTTCTGATGGCTTAGATATGACATACTACTCTGAAATCCTTTACTAATTTTGAATTATTCCTTTCATGTATGGTTGGATTTTAAAATAGATCACAATTTATTTTATTATATCAGATTTATATTTGTTATATCAGATACATCAGATTATATGTTTACCTACTTTATGTAATTGATAAGTCAACATGAAGTCTACTGAAAATTTCAAATTTTCAATATATTCTGGCACCACAGATATGAATGAATGACTGGATGAATAAAAAAAGTAAACAGATTAATGAATAAATAAATAATAAATCATAATTTTTATGAGATTAATAATCTAATGGGAGGTAAGGAACTGTAATTTGTTGCTAATAATTTTTCTTACCTTCAAGTGACATAAAGATAGTATTAAAACATACATAAAATTAGGGACGCCTGGGTGGCTCAGTTGGTTAAGCAGCTGCCTTCGGCTCAGGTCATGATCCCAGCGTCCTGGGATCGAGTCCCACATCGGGCTCCTTGCTCGGCAGGGAGCCTGCTTCTCCCTCTGCCTCTGCCTGCCACTCTGTCTGCCAGTGCTCACTCTCTCTCTCTCTCTCTCTAACAAATAAATAAATTTAAAAAAAAAATCTTAAAAAAATACATAAAATTATAATTTGTTATTTGTTAAGTGGTCTTAATGAGCCTTAATTTAAATGAATATTAGACTGAAAAAATGAGTAATCAAAACTTTCTTTATGCAACAATAAAATGTTTTGTTTTTATTTGGTCCTTCCCCACTTGTCAGAATGACATGAGTAAAATAAAAATGGAATGATTAAATAGGTCATGGTAGAGGAGTAAATGATTTTCTTTTGTTTCAATTACTGTGATGTTTGAAAGAATTATAGCTATTATTCAAAAGTGTTTTCTTTCAAAGTTATTCTATAAAGCCAGGGTAATTTTGCTACTAGAACCCTACTAAGATTGAAGAAAACTATTAAAAACTTCTATCATAATCACAAATGAAGGAAACTAACAAGTGGAATCCAAAGATATAAAGAGAGTAACATATAATGCCTGAACTGCCTGTATTCTAATGATGCAAGAATGGTTTAATATTTGAAAATATTTAAATAGTAATTTACCACATTAATAAAGAGAAAAATAAAAAAAAAATTAAGAGAAAAATCATAAATCATCTCACAAATGCAGAAAATGTATTTCATAAAATGCAAAATAATTTTATAATAGAAATACTTATCTAAGAAGTAAAATACTGAAACGTTTTATTCTGATAAAGAGTATTCTAAGTAATTATATAGCAAATGTGGTATTATGTGAGGAAATACTACAAATTTTCCTCTGAAAGTGGCAATGAGACAAGGGTGTAGACAATTATTGCTTCTATTTATACTATATTTTGGGCAAAATAGCAAGAAAAAGCAAGAGTGAAGATAAAATATGATTGCCTCTATTATCAGATGACATAAGAAAGTCCCAGGAAATCCAATTTATCTACAGGCTGAATATCAGATTTTATTTATTTATTTATTTTAAAAGATTTTATTTATTTATTTGACAGACAGAGTCCCAAGTAGACAGAGAGGCAAGCAAAGAGAGAGAGGGAAGCAGGCTGCCCGCTGAGCAGAGAGCCTGACCCAGGCTGGATCCTAGGACCCTGAGATCATGACCTGAGTGAAGGCAGAGGCTCAAACCACTGAGCCATCCAGGCACCCCTGATTATCAGATTTTAAAAGCAAATTTTAAAATATTTATAGATTCAAAGTCTGTATAAATCAGATTAGTATATACTGGGGAACACAAATAATTTTTTTTAATGTAAAGATACAATTCCCAATAGCAAGATAATCACTTATGACATAATCTAATGAACAACACACAAGAATTCTATATATTGGAAAATATATACAATATTACCATGAAACATTAAAAAGATCTAAATAAATGGAAGGATATATTACATTTATAGTGGAAGATTCAATTTTCAAAAGATACCAATACTCTTCATATTTATCTATTAATCCAGTGAGATTCTTGTTAAAATTTGACAAGTCCGTTGTTTCTTTCTTTCTCTCTTTTTCTCCTCCCTTTCCTTTCCTTTCCCTTTTCCTTTCCCTTCCCTTCCCCCTTCCCCTTCCTTCTCCCCTTCCCCCTTCCCCTTCCTTCTCCCCTTCCCCCTTTCCCTTCCCTTTCCTCCCCCCTTCCTTTACCTTCCTCTCCCTTCCCTTTCCCTTACCCTCCCCTTCCCTTTCAACTTCCTTCCCCTTCCCATATGTATAAAAATCTTCATAGGGTAATATATGCACTCTTTGTAAACTTAAGATTCCCAAAGTAACTAACACACCTTTTCCTTCCCCTTTTTCCCCTCCCTTCTCTTTCCTCCCCTTCCTTTGTCTTTTATTTTTATGCCCCCAGGGGAACTGACAGGCCAGTTTTCCATTTTATATAGAAAATCAAATGGGAAAGTGTAGAGAGAGAATTTGAAAGAAGAACAACAAAATGGAGGCTTAAACTATAAAACCTTATTATCAAGTGATGGTATTTAAGACCATGTGATGATACTGGTGCATGGAGAGGACAATTTTAGAAGCACACTTACATAGTCATTTGATTTATGACAATGACTACCCTTTAGTGAAAAAAAAGAAGTGAGCAATTTTTCAAAATGGTGTTGGATCAACTAAATACCCTATTTCTTAATTAATTTTTATCTGCCATTATGCACAAAAAATAATTCCTGATGAATTATGTATCTACACCTCAAAGGTAAACAGTACAACTCTGGATGTAAACATGAGAACATACATGACATGATAGTAGGAAAAGATTATTTTAATCAAAGACCATCAGGAATTAAACATAAGAAAAATATTGATAATTTGACTTCATTAAAATTAGAATATCTGTTCATTAAAAGACACCAAAGTGAGAGTGAAATTCAAGCCAGAGTGGGAAAAGATTTTTGCAATATATTTATCTGACAAATTATTCCCATATTGAACGTATGAAAAATTTTTTAAATTCAGTAAGATAAACCACAAGCCAAAAGGCCAAAGAAAAAATATTAACTTCCTTGAATAGGCATATCATAAAACAGTAATCCTTACTATCAATAAGTTTATCATAAAGTGCTTGGCTTCATTAGTAATCATGGAAATAAAAACTAAAGTCACAATTAGATGTCACCATTCCTCTAGAATGCTTAATGATGAAAAATGCAAACAATATCAGGTATTGGTGATGACGTAAACAACTGAAATTTGCATGTTACTATTGTTGTTTATCAATGAGAACATAATTTCCTTCAATCACTTTGGGAAACTCAGTTTTCAAAGATGAATATACATCACCCTATGAAGATTTTTATACATATATGTGCATAAGTATACCAAACATAAATGTGCACATAGGTGTGCCAATAAAGGGCATATTTGGAAGCACTACACTTGGCCAAAAAATTGGAAAAATTCAAATACTCATCAACTATAGAAAGATAAATAAATACTGATATTATATCATATGATAAAATACTTAAGAACAGTAAGAAAGAACAAAGTGTTTCTAGATACAACACAGATAAATCTTGCAAACATAATGCTGAATAAAAGAAGCCAGACATGACCAATCAATCAATAACCCCACACACATAATGTTGGATTTCAAATAAGACAATACTAATTTATTAGACAAACTAATAGAAACCAAGATAGCAGTAGTTAACATTACAAGGTGGTATAACTGGAAGTTCTGATAATATTCTAATGCTTGCTTCTGGTGCTGGTTATTTAAAAATTCATCAATTTGGAAAAGTTAGGGCCTCTGCACTCTTCTTTATTAGTTATGTATCGGTTTCCTTGGTCTGCTAAAACAACAAGAAACTGGGAAGCTTAAAACAACAGAAACATATTGTTTTACAGTTCAGAAAGCTGCAATTCCAAAATCATGACGTTGGCAGGATTGATTCCTTTTGGAGATTCTATAGGAGAATCTATTCCATGCCACTCGCCTGGTTTTGGCAGTTGTCAGCAATATTTGGAATTTCTATTTGTAGATCCATTACTCCAATCTTTGGCTCTATCTTCACATGGCCTTCTTCTCTATGTTTCTGTGTGTCCTTTCTTGTCTTATAAATAAAGTCATTCAGAGCCCACCTTAATTTCAACACAAACTCATTTTGATCTTCATCTTAAGTACATTAGCAAAGACACTATTTCCAAATAAAGTCACATTCTGATGTTCTGGGTCTATACAAATTTTGAAGGGACAGTATTCAACCTGTTACAGTTATGCTTCAATAAATTACTTTTTAAGAATATATTGTCAATATTTAGTATTTAGGTTAATCAAGAATTTAATATTTTAATAGGGATGCATTAATCATAAGCTAAATCTATTTTATGGGACAAGAGGATTGTATTTTGAATCTTTTTTTATCATCCATAAGAATCACATAAATAAGCATACATATACACTTTTTCTAACATATTTGGAGAATATGAATATTTTCCATCATCTATGCTAGATGTTGCTTATTTTCTTTTGACTTTGATACAACAGATTTATAATATGAAATTTGACAAAATGGAAAAACAAAGCAAGACTGATTTTATGGATATTGATTAACTTTTAGTAACTACATTTATAAACTTAAAATCAGTGATCATAGAATGAATGTACTGATATTATACTGTTAATAATGCTATACCTTAGTATTCTCAAAACTGAATGTAATCTTTAAAATTGGTAAACCAAAAAGGCTTTATTTCTTATGTTGGAATACAATTTAAAAAACCATCCCAAACATACATCAGATTAAAGACACTTATCACATAAATATATAATTATAGCTATGTTACTGATAAAAACTGTTTTTTTAAATTTTATAAACAGTTTTAGATTGTGTTCTTACTTTTTCACAAATCAATTCCTTTCTCATTTTACATGCAATATGTACATCATGATTTTCTATGTGGGATATTAGAATAAATAATTCTGTTTTTATTTAATCCATATAGCTTTTAAACTAAATCTCAATTTCCAAATTAAGAAAGGAATGTTTTAGCATTGCTTGTTTGTATGCATGTCAAAATGCCTTATCTTGATTTTATGATGTTGTTTGTAAACTCTGGAGATATTAATGTTAATTTCATCTTTGTTACATCTTGGATAACCTGTTCTGAGGCTTTGTGTATTGCTGACATACAATGTTCAGATTTTATTTTTCTTTAGTGGATCCTGTTGTTTAGTCCTGCTATCACTAAAGCTTGTTATTGTTTATCCTGCTCATGGCAGCTGCAAGGTTCAATCCCTGTCCATAATGTTCTCTAATGCCCAATGTCTGTACTTCCTTTTTGTTTTTGTTTATTGGCATAAGCTCTTTTTCCCCTTTGAGAGCATCATAGCTAGTCTAATGGTAAGGATCATTTAAAGACATTCTTTCATTTTCAAAATATAGTTTAGCCTTTATATAGAGAGAGAGGGAGAGAGAAAGTAATGGTGTTTTTCAATAATAATTGAAACATTTAAAATAGGAAATTAATTAGAGAAAGATATTGGAAAACAAATTCAGGGGCCCCTGGGTGGCTCAATCATTAAACGTCTGCCTTCGGCTCAGGTATGATCCCAGCATCCAGAGATCGAGTCCCACATCAGGGGGTCCCTGCTCAGCGGGAAGCCTTTTTCTCCCTCTCCCACTACCCCTGCTTGTGTTCCCTCTCTCACTGTATCTCTCTCTCTCTCTCAAATAAATAAATAAAATCTTTAAAAAAGAGAAAAATAAAACAAATTCAGTCAGTATAGAGTTATAGTATCAGGCCACCAACATACAAAAGATATTTTTAAAAAACAACCACCAGGGGCACCTGGGTGGCTCAGTGAGTTAAAGCCTCTGCCTTCAGCTCAGGTCATGCTCCCAGGGTCCTGGAATCAAACCCCACATGGGGCTCTCTGCTCAGTGGGGACCTGCTTCCCTTCCTCTCTCTCTGCTTGCCTCTCTGCCTACTTGTGATCTCTCTCTGTCAAATAAATAAAATCTTTAAAAAAAAAAACAAACCACCAAACCTTCCCCTCGCAAAAACAAAAACAAAAACAAAAACATTGGTCTTTCAAATCATCTGGGAGAAGAACTATTAAGTTCAACAGAACTGTTTCAGAAAAACTACATTGGTGGTATGAAGACCAGTTAATAAAGTTATGAAATAGAGTTAATGAAGTTATGAAATAGGGCAATAGAGTTTGTCACCCCAAAATATATGGATTAATAAAAATTATTTGGTAAAATGGCATACTTAAGACAGAGAAAAATCTTCTATTCTATACCACTTGCATATAATACAAAAAGTGATAAAAGACAGTTGTAAGATGTGTGGCAGATGTTCTAGGTGTCCCATTCCATATCACCTTCGCACTCGACATTCCAGGCATTGAGAAGTCTTGCTCTACAAGCTCCTCCAACTCTTCGCCTGATGACTTTCCCACAAGAATTTAGCTCAAAAGCAAGCTAAAAAAGCTAGGCAAGATGCCCAAGGAGCAGCATTTATCAACTGACAGACAATATAATAAAACAATTATGGCATCTTCTTTATCACATGGGTGGGAAAACACATGTGTCTACTCTAACTCAGAGTTATCCCAGGTCTATATATCAGCAGAAGCAGCAGCTGCTACTAGGGGACTGTTGAGAAATTCTAGGGAACCAACCAAGACCTATTATGTCAAAATCTCTAGGGACAAGCTTCAGAATCTGATTTAATTATATATTTTTTTTTAAGAGTCAGAGAGAGAAAGAGAGAGAGCACATATAAGCAGCAAGAGGAGTGGCAGGCTCCTGGTTGAGCAGGGAGCCCAATGTGGGACTTGATCCCAGGACCCTGGGATCATGACCTGAGCCGAAGGCAGATGCATAACCTACTGAGCCACCCAGGAGTCCCTGCTTTTTTTTTTTTTTTAAGATTTTATTTATTTATTTGATAGACAGAGATCACAAGTAGGCAGAGAGAGAGAGGAGGAAGCAGGCTGTCCGCAGAGCAGAGAACCCAATGCGGGGCTTGATCCCACGACCCTGGGATCATGACCCGAGCCAAAGGCAGTGGCTTTAACCCACTGAGCCACCCAGGCGCCCCAGGAGTCCCTGCTTTAACTAGATCTTTAGGCAGTACTTATATCTGCTAAAATTTGAGAAGCGTTATTTTTACACCAGGAATCAGAAAACATTTTTTCTGTAAGGAATCATGTGTTATTTTCTTAGACTGCCTCAGCAAATTATCACAAATTAAAGTGGCTTAAAAACAACACAATTTTATTATATTACAGTTCTGGAGATCAGAAGCCCAACATCAGCCTCACTGGGCTAAAGTCAAAGCATTAGTAGGACTAGTTCCTTCTGGAGGCTCAACAAGAGAATCTGTTTCTTTTTCTTTGCCAGACTTTAAGTGTGGTTCCTTTCTCTATCTTCAAAGACCATACGATTTCACACATATGTGGAATTTAAGAAACAAAACAGATGACCGTAGGGGAAGGGAAGGAAAAATTAAATGAGATAAAAACAGGGAAGCAAATCATTAGCCTAAGCTTAACTACAGAGAACAAACTGAGGGTTGCTGGAGGGGAGCTGGGTAGGGGAATGGGGTAATTGGGTGATGCACATTAAGGAGGGCACTTGAGGTAATGAGTACTGGGTGTTATTTGCAGATGACTTATCATTAAATTCTACTCCTGAAACTAGTAATATACTATATGTTAATGAAATTTAATTCAAATTTTAAAAACTGCAGTTTTTTCCTTCACTGATAATTTTTTTTTAATTTAAGCTTTATTTAAACATATAATGTACCCCCACCACCCTCTCTCAACCCCTCTCCCCCCCACCCCCCTCAGTTTGTTTTATGACATTAAGAGTCTCTTTTGGTTTGTCTCCCTCCCGATCCCATCTTGTTTCATTTTTACTTTTCCTACCAGCTTAACTCCCACCGTTGCATCTCCACTTCCTCATATCAGGGAGATCATGTGATAGTTGTCTTTCTCCAGTTGACTTATTTTGCTAAGCATAATACGCTCTAGTTCCATCCATGTCGTTGCAAATGGTAAGATTTCATTTCTTTTGATGGCTGCATAGTATTCCATTGTATATATATACCACTTCTTCTTTATCCATCCATCTGTTGATGGACATCTAGGTTCTTTCCATAACTTGGCTATTGTGGACATTGCTGCTATAAACATTCGGGTACACGTGCCCCTTTGGATCACTACGTTTGTATCTTTAGGGTAAATACCCAGTAGTGCAATTGCTGGGTCATAAGGTAGCTCTATTTTCAATTTTTTGAGGAACCTCCATGCTGTTTTCCAGAGTGGTTGCACCAGCTTGCATTCCCACCAACAGTGTAGGAGGGTTCCCCTTTCTCCGCATCCTTGCCAGCATCTGTCATTTCCTGACTTGTTCATTTTAGCCATTCTGACTGGTGTGAGGTGGTATCTCATTGTGGTTTTGATTTGTATTTCCCTGATGCCCAGTGATGTGGAGCACTTTTTCATGTGTCTGTTGGCCATCTGGATGTCTTCTTTGCAGAAATGTCTGTTCATGTCCTCTGCCCATTTCTTGATTGGATTATTTGTTCTTTGGGTGTTGATCCTTCACTGATAATTTTTATTACATCACCTTCCTCTATTTGACTTTCCTGCATCCCTCTTCTAAGGTCCATTGTGATTACATTGGGTACACAGGAGAATCAGGGTAATCTCAAGATCCTTAAATTAATCACATCCATAGGGTCCCTTCTTCCAGGTAAGGTAACATATTCACAGTTCTAGGGATTAGGACATAGGCATCTTTAGAGATGGTATTATTCAGCCCATCACAGGCCAGACAGTAAATATTTTATGTATTTTCTGCCAAGAGGCAAAATTGAGGATATTATGTAGATACTTACATAACAAGAGAGAAAATCCCTGCCTTGCCTCATTTTTCTGGGATGAGCAATCCCAGGTGGTGGGCTCGTTTTGGGTCAAATAGAAAATTTCTCCAGAAAAAGAGCTGGCTCAGAGGGGTATCTGGTAGTGGAAAATGGTAGCTATCTCCTCATCTGTTTCATTCTCTACCCAAGGAATCCCTGCATTCCCCTTCTCTCCTCCTAAAGAATTTTGCAAACTCAATTTGGGCAGCTGGACAGAGATAAGGTGACATTCTGAGTTCCTGACAACCCAGGCTGAGATTCTACTGCTAGGTGCCCAGAAGTTGCCAACAGAGGTAAGTGCCCAATGCAAAGGTGGTAACTGGCACAGGCTCTGTACAGAACTATTGCAGCCATTGGCTAGAGTGACAGGTGCTGGGAACATAGGGAGGGCATCTAGACTTGGTCTTTGTGGCTCAGGATGCTAGACTACTGGAGTGGTGCACCTGACTGCATGAGGGTACAAAACAGGTGATGTGGCAGATTTACCCTGAGGGCTGTAATTTCATAATTTCTATGGCACACTGCTTTCCAGAAGTTACCATTGGAATTGAGTTCCAGTTGCCTATAACAATGACCTGCTCATATCTGTATGCTCTCTTTACTTCCTTCCCTACCTATCTCATTTTCTCTCTCCACAACTAATGTGTCCTGAAATAACTTCCCAAATAAACTACTGCTCTTACATTCTTTTTCCAGGAGCACTGCTGGGATAACACAACTAGAACATACTGTAACCAGAAAGGGTAACAATGTTTTTAAAAGCCAGTTATCTTTGTCAAATACATACCAACTATATATAAGCTTGATTGCTCATGTAATAGATCAAAAAATACATGCTTCCCCCCCAAATACCTATGTTTTACCCACTTTTTTCCAGTTTATTTGCTTATTATTATGGTACTGTATACAGATGGGAAAATACAGTAATGTTAATAAGGCATAATCTATGGAGGACCACTAAATGAAGTAATCAAAAGAGGGAGAAATTCTCTAGAAATACCAGAAAATTAATGATGACTAAAAGACCACTCTGCATTGCAATTTGTTGCTTGACCTCTAATGTTTGAAAATCATTCTAGAGAATAAAGAGCAAGTCTTGTTTTGTGACTTGGAAAGATATTTTCTAGTTCCAAGTAGTCAATCCTCTACTAAAAACCTAAATAATGTTTCTCCGGTGCAAAGTCAAATTGCAAGCTGGAAGTCAGAAAAAAAAAATGTTTGCTTTCAATCAGATGAAAGGAGGGACCATTTTTAAAACTACCTTCATATTTATAAAGAAGGTATTCTCCTGTCCAAAGGGAAAAAATGTTGAGGATGGACTATTCAGAAAGATAATTTATATATATTCCAGGTAGTACTTAATCTGTTTTGATTAAAAAATAAAATCTAAATTTCTATCCAATGCCAAAGATCACTATATATTTATTTCAAAATTATGTAGCTAAATGCAATAAGAACCCACATTTTACAAGTTTTAACTAATCAAGCTAATGGTTTTCACAACATATCTTCTTCTAATATCATAATTAGTAAGAAACATTTCATGTAGTGCGATTGTCACTAGCAAGATTCCAATTTAACCATAATAGCATTAGTGAGTAACAGGGCATGGAAATAAGCTATACAAACTAGCAGCATAAGGAAAAGATTTTATATCCACACTCTATTTAAAATGTGATCACTACCATCTTAGTGCCTCTGTGATTGCTCAATTTCTCAGGCAAAATAAACTTAACATGTTTAAACAATTAACATTTAAAATGAAAAAGCCAAGTCTATATAGAATCAGAGTTTGAGGCGAGGATATAACTCATGTTTCCTTTAACTGAAGCATCTCCCATACACACATAACTAAAATAAAATAATACCTATTGTTTCAATTAATAGTATATTTCATATAGACTAAAATATGCTCATACATTTTAAGCTATTCTTTTGTTTCACATTTTCAGTGTACTTGGTTATATACAGGTTTAGATATAGATTAAGACTAGATAAGGTTTCTGCAATATAGGGATTTATGCAGGTATAAACAAAGAGTGATGGAAGTAAATATATTTATTAATTCTAATAACTTTTGGACATACAAGGAGGTAATTCCTAAACTGAGAAACACTTTCTTATCTTTACAACCTACCTCTCTTCTGAGAGGTAGGTTTTCTTTTAATTTAAATTCAGTTAGTCAAGGTATAGTACATCATTAGTTTTTGATATAATGTTCAATGATTCATTAATTGAGTATATCACTCAGTGCTCATGCTGATCATATCATGTGCCCTCCTTAATGCCCATCACCCAGTTACCCTGTCCTCCCACTCACCTCCCATCCCACAACTCAGTCTGTTTCCTAGAATCAACATCTCATACAGTTTGTAACATATCCATTAATATAATATATTTGATATTTATTATTTATTTATTTATTTACTTTTGTTTTACTTTCTTTCTTTTTAAGTAGGTTCCATGTCCAGCATGGAGCCCAACAGGGTTTGAACTCACAACCCTGAGATCAAGACCTGAGGTGAGATCAAGAGTGGAACGCATAACCAACTGAGCCACCCCGGTACCCCTAAATTTGAATACTTATAAAATAAATGAAATATTGTTTCTATAAGTCAAACCATAATAATTGACGTGTACTAAATTTAAGTCTGTAGTGAGCTATTAATTAAAGATGAACATATCTGTGTATTTCAACAGAGAAGAAGGTGTTGAATTTCAGGAAATTTGCAGATCTATGAGATATCTGCATTTTTAAAAGGGATCACAAGTAAGAAATATTACCCTATGGATTTTATACTCATGGAACTCTTAAATTTTAAAATGAAACAACATATTTTGTTCCAAAGATATGATTGACTTAATATGTTGGAGTTTCTTATAGTTTCTCCATGACCAATTAGTAGATATATAATGGCATGTGTCTTCTCCTACAATATGTGATGCACTTTTGATGAACATGCGCTGTATTTGTTGCTTCTATAACTCTTTTAATCATCTAACAGAAAGCTGTATACACAATGGGTACAGACTGACAAAGTTTTAGACTCACTTCTTACCACAGTGTCTTTTAACACTGAGCTTCTCTGGAATCTTTCATATAGGGATTCTAATTAGAAAAAGCATAGCTAAACTATGTCTTACATTAAAAGGTAATTTTTATTATGTATATTTATTGTTTAAAATGAGATTGCTAGTATCTCTATTTGTATTAGCTTTTATGCTAGTTTTATTCTTTGAGATGTCATTAACTACAATAAAGCCTAAGTATTTATAGTGTAGGATTTGGTAAGCTGTGACAATGTATACACCTGTGAAGCAATGTATACAATCAGGATATTAAACCCATCTCCATAACCTACAAAAATTCTGTGTCTTCCCTTGACAATCACACTCTCCAACCAAGCCACCCCTAATTTTCCCAGGCAACAACTGATCTTATTTCTGTCATCTTTGATTAGTTGAATTTTCTGTAATTTTCTTTAACCTAGATCATATAGTATATACTCTTTTTGTGTGTCTTATTTCATATAGCATAATTACTTCAAGGTATATCCACATTGTTGAATGTATCAATAATTCTTTCTCCTCCCTTCTTCCTCCCATCCTTCCCTTTTTCCTTCCTTCTCCCCTTCCTTCTTTAGCTGAGTAGTATTTCATTGTAAAGATACAGTGCAATTTGTTCACCCATTCATTTGTTCATTCATATTTTGATTGTTCTCAGTTTTAGGATGTTATAAACAAACTGCTATAAAAATTTGTGTATAAATATTTGCATGGGTATTTGCTTTTTTTTTTTTCAGGTAGATATTTTAGTTGGCTCATACAGTAGTATATGTTTAACCATTCAAGGCTTAAGTCTATTATCTTACTATTTTTTTCTAAGTTTTCCATGTGTTCTTTGTTGCCCTCTTCTTCCCTTCTACTATAATGAGTATTGACTGAGTATTTATGAATTCATATATCACTTTTTTCACCAATTAACTATAAATACTTATTTGGTGATTTTGGTGATTGCAGGTTGATAGTATATACCTTTAACTTTTCAACACTTTAAGTGATATTAAAACACTTCGTGAAATTGTAAGAATGGTATAATAATATACTTCCATTTCATTCTGTTTTCATTGTTATATATTTATTTCCTCAGATGTTATGAACTCCACACCACCTCGTTATTACTTTGACTTTGATATTACTTTGATAATATAAATATATATCCACTCAGATCACAAACTGGTAACCTTATCTGAAAATAATGTCTTTGTAGATTTAATCAAATTAAGATGAGAACATAGTGGATTAAGGTGAGCCTTATATCCAATATGACTGGTATCTTTATAAGAAGAAGGAGATTTAGACATTGACCCACAAGGAGAGTACCATGTAAAGACAAAGGCAGAGAATGGAGTGATATATCTACAAGTCAAGTGATTTCAAGAATGACCAATAAACACCAGAAACTAGGAGAAAGTATAGAATGGATTCTTTTTCAGAACCTCCAATAGAAACCAGTTTTGTCAGTACTTTAATTTAAACTTCTGATCTTCTGAATTATGAGAAAATAAATTTCTTGTGTTTTATGCCACCCAATTTGTAGTAGTTTGTTACAGTGGCCTTAGGAAACTAATAAAACTCCTTTATTCTTCATGTACATAAGGTTGCAGCTGAAGCTGGAGCTTCAGTTGTAGATCTTTTGGAATACATTTATTTCATAATTAGAAAAATAAATTAATGGAATCTTTATTTCCTAGTCATAGTGCAAGGTTAGGTAATGTGAGGTTATATAATGTTATGGTGTTTGAACAGTATATGAAGAGGATGGGTGAGCCTGGTGGTGGGTATTAAGGAGGGCACATATTGTACTGGGTGTGGTACATAAATATTGAATCTTGGAACACTGAAAAAAAAAGTATATGAAGAGTTCTAGGTTTATGTGGGTGTAACCTTGCTTTTTGTTGTCCTTTTAAGATGTGTCTAGGGTTGGGCGCCTGGGTGGCTCAGTTGGTAAAGCAACTGTCTTCAGCTCAGGTCATGATCCTGGAGTCCCGGGATCGAGTCCCGCATCAGGGTCCCTGCTCAGTGGGGAGTCTGCTCCCCCTCTAACCTCCCACGTATCATGCTCGCTCTCTCTCTCTCTCTCTCTCAAATAAATAAATAAATCTTAAAAAAAAAAAAAAGATGTGTCTAGGATTATTGTGCAAAAAGAAGGATTTTCCAAAGAGTAGAGCCACGGATAAAAAGGAAAAGATCTGAGAGCTGTTTCTAAGGAGGAGAAAAATGGTCTAATCAAGACTTCCTACCCCAATACTGAGTCTCCCCTTATGTTTTCCAGAAGTATTTCAGGATTTCTATGAGCCATTGTCTGCTATAAGCCTCTCAGCCTTACCCTACCCTGAAATAATTACTTACTGTGGCTAATCTCTATATGTATTCACCATAATATTTTAGTGTATGGTATGGAAGTAATTTCACTTTTTTATTGTATTATTATTACTGTTATTATTTTAGATTATAAGTTGGCAATTTGAACATGAGCAAATATGACTTATAACACACTTGAATATAAAAGATAACTTTAAGTTTCTATCAGCTATTTTGCTTTTTCCTTTTGCCAACAGATGTCCCAAGCAGAGATTGTTCCTTTAATCATAGTCCAAAATGGAAAGACACGTGGAGCATAGATATAGCTATTGACTAAAAGTAAATGTACTTAAAATTACTAAACTAATGTTCTATGTCACTGAAGTTTGGAGGTTGTTTGTTACCAAAGCAAATCTTTCTACAGACAGACTTTAAAACTAAAAATGTGGGGCTCCTGGGTGGCTTGGATGGTTGGGTGTTTCCCTTCCGCTCAGTCATGATCTCCAGGTCCTGGGATCAAGCCCTATGTCAGGCTGCCAGCTCAGCAGGGAGCCTGCTTCTCCTTCTCTGCCTCTTCCTCTGCCTCTTCCCTTGCTTGTGCTCTCTCTCTCTCTTAAATGATTAAATAAAATCTTAAAAAAAAATGTAACAATAATTACAAAACTAATTTTAATGGCTGGCAGATGATTAATGGGTGAAATGAAATTTTGTAAATTTCATCTCTCACAGCTAAGATGGAATACATATTGTTGTAATTGAAGTATTATGTTAAAAGTGGAATATGTGAATACATATTGTTGTAAATGAAACATTACAATAAAATTAAAAATATGACTCCTATCATTTAATATTTTTTTCTTAATCAAAATCTTTCTTATTTGTAGCCCTAAATAACATTCATCAGAAGCTCCACAAATATGTGTCCACTGTAATGGGACTTTGTGGAAACTCACATCATGATTTGAAGTCTCTTTCCACATTCATGAATTGGGCTATTCTTGTGATGTGCTCCAGGCATTAAAATTCATGGGAAATGACAGTGTATCAGTTCTGCATTTAGGCCTCAAGTGGTATTGAATACTTCTGCCTATTTTCTGGGATTCATCCAATCATTGTGAAAGCAAGCCTAAGATGGCTTACTGGAAGATGAGAGACGGGGGATGCTAGAGCCAGCTCTTATTGACTTAAAGGAGTCATTTCTGTACATCTTTTACCAATTTCACATTCAGTTATATCACATCATCACATTGATGGACTGAAATTATCAAGGCTGAGCACTGATTTGCCTTTGTGAATCAAATTGTTTTCTCAATATTATCTCTTCATACTGAGGCCTTAATTCAGTAAATTTTTCAACATTTGAAGTAACTGAGTTTCTGAAATCCCTTTTTCAACTTAAAAAAAAAAAAGATTTTATTTACTTATTTGATTGAGAGCGAGGGAGCACAAGCAGGGGGAGAAGTAGAGGGAGAGGGAGAAGCAGTTTTCCCAGTGAGCAGGGAGCCTGATGTAGGGCTTGATATCATGACCTGAGCAGAAGGCAAACACTTAACTGACTAAGCCATTCAGGAACCCCCTTTTTTTTTTAAACTTTTATTCATACTTGCAAACTGGCCACTTTTTTTTCTGAGCTTGCCTTTTTTTAAAAAACATATATTTCTTAAAGAAATCACCCCAAACTGAAACACATTACCAACCTTTAGATCTAACATTTCTCAGTTATCCAATCTTCCTTGTAAATTATTCTAAACAATAAATTTATCAAATATTTTACCAATGTAATCTTTAACTTCTGAAAAAATCCATCTTTTACAATTTGCTGAATTTATAAAACAATGTCACATTCTTTATTTTTTAAGGCAGCACTCTACTTTTGATACGATGTACTGTGGGTTTGTCTCCACATTATATTCTCTCAAGAATGTAATTTGGTGGGGATTCTACTGTCTGCAGAGACATAGGTTGCTGTGGCAGTGAAAGGGGATGTGGCAAATTATGCCCACTTCTTAGAGGTTTCTACTTTAAACAAACAAACAAACAAAAAACCAAAAACACATGACTTCATATAATACCTGGTGTGGCAAAGAATAATACTATCATTTTCCCAGAAAGAGGAAAAGCAAAAATCTGACAATAACATTAATTATTACCATTATACCTATTAAAAGAAGAAATAATAGAATATCATATATACCAGGTATCAAAAATGGCATGATTAAAGAAAGAAAGATGTGATGGCTACTGTTTATTTTGAAGTAAATTGATATAATCACATGCAGAGTGCAATATTGAGTATGGAAAGAGACCCAGCATTTGGATGCCTGCCACAGAGAGTATCAATGGTCAGTTAGTCTTAACAAGAGCAGTAGGGATAAAGAAGAGAAAATTATAGCAACACACCTATGAGTAACCACTTGTTCTATTCCATCTTGGCAAAGAGGGGCAAGAAGAAGAAAAGTAAAAGAGGTGTGCCTCAGCTTCACTCCTGGGATACCTAGTTTTTTTCTAGCTAGTTTTGTGGAAAAGAAAGAGGTGGGCTTTAAAATGAATATGAAACTGAATCTTTAAAGTTGGCCAAATTTTTATCTATAATTGAAATGACCAGAAAGCTAGAAATGTGCACAAGACAGGTACTACTGTGGAAATGAAAGGGAGATTTTAAAAATATGGCCAAAGGTGTGTTTATATATAAATAAAATAGGTACCAGTCATTTCTTATTATTGGTGGACAGTTGGTCACCACACATGCTAAAATAGCAAACACAGAACCACCGCTCCTAGGGAAAATGCAAGGTAATATTCCTAAGAACCATTCACATCATCTTTATTAACTGATCAATATATAACCTTGTTTTATGTGTTTCTGTTTAAAAACACCGTCTTTAATATATATTGTTGATTAATTATCCTTGAACTAATAGCAAGTAGCACTATAACTCTTGCAGCTTATTTAACATATGTATGTTCTTTGTAAGACACATCACAGGCTTTTGCACTTAGAAACACTAGAAAGCACTTCAGCATTACATTGGAGACCATTTTAAGAAGTTAAATCAACAACAAAAAACATAAATATATTAAAAAAAATGAAAGCGTAAAAAACAAAAAAGTATGGCACCAAATAGACTGAGGGATATGATAGGAGGAAGGATGATTAGTTTGAGACTATTCCATTTGTAGGTGAGAAATGTTGCATGTACCTTGATTCTAAGTTTTGTAATATAGTGCAAAAGTTTAAGACTCTAAGAAGTATTGTGAGAGCATTGCAAATAAGAAGTCTGTGGTTGGAGTAGGGAGATCTAGTTTGGAGTTCAAGAACTTTTCAAACTTCTTTTACAAAATAATTTTGAATAAATAATAGTTGTTTACATATGTATTTATAATTTTAAGAAATTACAAAGCAGCAGGAACATCAATAACAAACTGGCTCTTTTATCAAGTCCTCCTACTACTCAGAACTCCTTATTAGATGAAAAATAGTGTTATGCAGAGGGAAGGAAGCTAGAAGGACATGGCATTTGAGCAGGGCTTTAATAGGTCTTCTGGATTTGGAGAGGTGAAGATGGATTATCAGTGCATTTATAGGGACATTATGAGAAAATCCTGATTGAAAGAAATCATGGGGAGAAATAGTGAAGAGGCTTGAAATAAGAAGAAAATTGCCATTACAGATTTAGTGAGAAGTTCTAAGTTACATGTTCATAATACAATTCTGTTTTGAATCATGAGTTAAATATGCCAAGGAGTAGAAATTATATCAGTTGATCTCAGAAGTGTATTCTTAATTTCCCTTCATGTTAAAATTGTTCCTTAATATCCAATGAAAATCTCCCCTATTAATTTTATCCCAGTGGTTTAGTTTAGTAGGAAAAGGATTATATAAGTCTACAAGAAAACCAAATCAAACAGTAAAAAGAAATTAATAAAATACAACCTTGTTTGAATTTAACCGTTATTTCTGATAGTTTCAAAGCCTTTGGTGTTTTAAACAAACTCAGCTGAAATAGTTCTACAGTCCCATGAAGTAGGGGAAGGCATTATAATCTCTATATTACAGCTGGGAACCTTGAGGCACAAAGCCATTTAAGTGATATGTCCAAGGTCACTGAGCAAGTCACTGGTGAGGCCAAAAATAGAATCCCAATTCTTCAGCTAGTTCTTTGTTCAGAAGACCATATTGGTTCTTTTATTACTCCAAGGATAAAATTTAGCTTTATATCAGAGGATTTTTTTTCCTTACATGCTAACCAAAAAATCAACATTTAAAAAGATTACTGAATTGATATTAAATCAAATCATATTTCATGCTTGAGATTTTCAAGTTACTCTTAGAAAAATGTTTTCTTATTGTTTATTATTTGTTATTGTTTAAGAGGAAAATATCCATACAGAGTTTTTTGCTGTTATCATCTCAATTCATAAAACTTTTTTCCCTCCCCTAAATATTTAATGGCTCTATTTAACTATGAATATGTTCTGGTTTCTGCACAAGAAAATGTAAGCCATAGTAATTGGCTTTGCCTTCAGACAGCTGAGTCAGCAAGAAATCAGACAGCCTATAGAAACCTTTTTATTTTCTATCAGTTTTTCGGAGTTTCAAGCCATTGAAACATATTGAAAAAATCTGGGAGGGAACTAAACCATGCAAATTAACCTTACATCTGCTTTATACAACTCTCAAACCTCCAGATTTGTAATTCCTTATCTGTCGCTGCTCAAACAATTTTCTGGCTCATAATGCTGTTGGTGCCATGGTAGGAAAGGAAAGTGGATTATAGTCTCCAGTACATATTTGTCTAAAAGTGTTTCTATTTTTGCAGTCACGAAAAGAATCTTTTTCTACTCTTGTGGGAATCCTTGAGAACTAGAAATTTTACTTTTTGAGCTTCATATCTACACAGACGGGTTTTGTAAGAAATGATTTTATAAAGTTCAAAGTTGCTAAATACTTTAAAAGAAATATGTGTTCACATAAACTAGAAAGGACTATAGATATATTTATCTCTCTTTATATGTATATGCATGTGTACATATAATAACTCATGTATTTATGTTTACATATATGTAATAGATATCATTTAATAATTATGTGCAATTATAATAATGGGTAGCATTTATTAAGCAATTATCTTATACCAGGCACTCAGTGAAATTTTTACATATAATATATCATTTATCCTCATCACAACATCATGGAGTGACTATAATTACTACTTTGACTTACTTAACAAGGAAACTGAGACACTAAGAGCATAAGTCAATTGCCCAAAGTTAGAGCTTTAATGTGGGAAAGCAGGATTATAAACACAGGTGGTTTATTTCTCCCATATTGCATGTGAATAGGAATTATTTGTGGACATGTGAGTAAAATAAACATGTAAAGTCTAGAGGTTTAATGAAAATTGATTAAATTCATGAGCTAAGATCCAGAGAAGAGAAATGTCTTCCATAGGCTGTACAGTCACCCAGCTCCCAAATCTGGAGAATGACTCAGGTAGCATTCCACCACTGCTCTCACAGTTGGCATCATCAAATGATGTCATATATTGCAAAACAGGTAAGAACTATTTTTCATTGAAATACCCATTTTTTACATTTTTCCAGCTGACATAATTTTTAAAATTAGTTAGATAAAATATTTTTCATTTGTTTAATTTTCTGTTAGTGTTTTACAAGACTATTTGTTACCACATACAGGGATGTCTACACTTTCCCATGGCTGGTGTTTAACAACTTTTCTCCATACCCATTCATTATTCAAACTACTTCTCTATAAATGTTACAGAAATAGCTTGTGCTAAGATACTCAGATCTCTGAAATGCTACCTTCAATGGAACATCTTAGTATTTATTTTAGGATCCCCCCCCACCCGGACTTAACACTCTTCACTCTTCCCTTCCTTCTTTGAGTTTGACTCCATGGTATTCTGGTCCCACCTGCAACTTTTAAATGTGCTTTCCCTCATTTTTGTGTGAGCAGTTCTTTAACAAATATTGACATTTCTTAATTTTTAGCCTATTGAACCCTATTCTTAGTGTATAAACCACCCCCATGGGTGACAGTTATCACATCTCCTATAATAAAAATATCTGGATAACTGTATGTGAATTACATGCACACACACAAAAGAGAGGACAGTGACCTTCAAATTCCACTGGTCTACTATACTTTCTCAACCCAACCATCCACAACTGAGGGTGCAAAACACATAAAAATGATGCTCAGAGGTAGCCCCACAGGGATATAACACCTACACTGAGATCTGAAGTCTCAGAATGATCAAGTTATGCGACAATATCTGGCACAAATTTTTTTTTAATTATATTTTTTAATAACTATCCTCAAGTGGTACTATATTGATAAAATCTCCTGCTAAAAGTTCACTAAAGCAAAACAAAACAGAAAAACAGATTCAAAACCTTCTCTGGTCTCCCTTAGTTTCTGGACTGATCTCACTTTCCCATTTAAGATGTTGACTTACTACAAGTTAACGTTTTACTCTCAAACTCAACAGTAAATTTTCCTCTCTCACCTTTGTCACTTGTAGCATATGTTAGTCTTACCTTGGGCTATCGGAAGACAGAGTTGAGGAGAGAAAACTATGGTTTGTCTTTTCTATACCCCTTTCTTCCTCCTCCTCTTGGGTACTGAGGCATGAGTAGGAAAAGGGAAACTGTCCCATATTTTCTTATTTCCTTATGCAGGACTGCAGTCTTTTCCTTGGTTGGATATAAATGCTACATTCCCTGTCTTTGAGCTCCAACACACCATGATGATGAAGTATTTGTGTGTAGCCTCCTAGGCATTTTTAAATTTGTAGGTTTGGCCTCATTTCTTAGTTGGCCTTTAGCTGATGAACTTCATACTGCATTTCTCTAATGCTTATGTCCCCTTTGTCCCTTCATTCCCCAAATCTGTTGGTGTAATGGCAAAATGATATTCCCCACCTGTATTTATTCTTTTAGGTCTGGTGGGACCCTTCAGAGTGCTTCTCCTCAACACTTAGAGAAAGTGTTTCTGATCATTCTATGTCTTGCAGCTTGGCATACACAAACATACACATGCATACATTTTCTCCCTCTCTCTCTTTCCTTTTCTCTCCTTCCAATTCTCCTTTCTTCTGTTCATTTAGCACAGGAGTATATCAGCACGTCCTTGTTCTAAAAAGATATATAAACAAAGAATCAAAACTGTTTCTTCTTCTTGAAGACTTTACCAATCTTTAGAAAGAAATCTCATGGAGTTCCCTTCCACGTCTTCAAAGTGGGAAGATTTTCCATGAACAGGGATCTCTCTAAAATGTCACACACTGTATTGCTTTTACAATATTCATTCTATAGTAATTGTGGGGGTGGGGGGACAAGTAAGTTTGACATGTTCCTTCTCTAACTGGACACTCTCAATAATTCCAATTTCTGGTGGCTCTCTGAATTTAGAATGTTAAGAACTTAAGATAATGATACATTGTATCCTCAGCTTAAGCCATAATTCTAGAAAAAAGAAGTCATCAATATTTTGTTACATTGAATCAAATATAATTCATGGGAGAGGAAGTAGCTGCAAAGGTCCTTAAGTACCATACTCTTCTAGCATCTTAATAGACCTCATTTTTGATATTTAACTGTGGACAGTTTTCAAGTCCTACCCCTTCTGCCCCAGAACTAGCTAAGCTGATTAGAAAGACTTCCTGCTCCCTCCTTTGGCAAAAGTAAGAAATTCAAATCATGCAATTCCCAGCCCATTCACAGGAACACTAACTCAAACCAATCCCCTAATTTCAACAAAGGCCAAACTAGTCTCTTTTCTCTGTTCTCTCCAAGTGCCACTTTTGGACCTGCTTGGGGGATTCCCCTATATTTAAACAAAGCTTTATTAGGTGAGTAATAAACCTTTTTCATATTCTCTCTCTCTGTTTTATTTTTGGTTTTGTTTATTTTGTTTTTTGTGGTTTTTTTGTTTTGTTTTTTGTTTGGTAAGAAATCATTTTTTGTTTAGGTACAATTGACATATAACATCATGTTAATTTCAGGTGTACAACATAGTGATTCAATATTTGTATATACTGTGAAATGATCACAATACATGCTCCCAACTACACTGTTGGGAAGAAAGAGGATCTGTACCTGAAGGGAGCCAGGGAATAACCTTTATGATAAGTGCTTTGAGGACATGTACCTTGCAGAAACATCCTAGGCCTGTGGGAGTTGACTAGTTCCTGATGAAGACGGGCACCTTGGCGCACTCCTACATGTAGGTGGTGAAGTTCAACGGTGAGTCCAGTTATCAAAGTTGCTATAGAGGGGAGGGTCTGAAGCAACTGCCAAGTTGCACCCTATGGTGCAGTGCATCATTGTGGAATGGCGGGAGCGTATCACTGCAGGGGCGGTGAGTTGCACCTAAAGATCCACCTGAAGGACCGGAGGATCAGTCCATCAAAAAATCTGACCCAGTCATCTTATACCATGAAACTGTCAGCCAGGAGCTGAACTGCTCTGTCTGTCCAAGTCTCCCAACAAGCATATGGGCTGCACGTGAAGGCACTGCCCCTCCCTGACCGTCAGGCTGAGGGCATCTGACAAGACGGGAGTCCACCCGCCACAAGCTCAAGCCACGCGTGGCTTACTAGCTGAGAAGTACTAATACCTGCCTGAGAGACCTGCAAGATCTGGTGCCATTACATTCGACCAATAGCACATGCACCGACATCCTCATCGGTATCACCAAGGGAGTACAGTATTTCAACAAGATCAAGTCAGGGTGGTGGCTGAGATCTAGTAGGCCACCAAGAAGACCGGCACTGTGTGTGGAGAACGTACGTGACGTGCACTTCGACGTCCACCGTCTGTCGCTGCACACTGACGTCATCCAGCGCGTCTCCGCCACAAGTGCTGAGGGTCTGGGCAAGACAGTTGGAAGTCTTGTGCCATGCAGAGATCTGATACCCAGGACAAGTGGTTGGTGGTATCTGTAGTGTCCTCAAAAGGAAGCAGAGGCCACATCTTCAAGGAGTCCGAGGTGGTCAGTATCCCCATGTTTGTTGTGAAAGCATACCTGATTATCAGTGAGTCCTTTGGCTTCACTGAAAGACAGCCTGAGGTTTAACACAGGTGGCCGGCCAGGCCTTCCCCTTGTGGATGTGTGATCACTGGCAGATCCTGCTCAGAGATCAGAGATCCCTTTGACAATGCAGGCCGCCCCAGTCAGGCAGTGACCTATACTTTTAAGCACAAAGGCTTAAAGGAAGGCACCCTATTTCTGGGCAACTTTCTGGACAAGTTGTCTGCAGGCATCTAGAAGTCCACCCCACCCCGGACGAGATTCCATGTAGCACCAGCGTCTGGCTGATGATGGACCACAACGAGCTCTCAAATTCTCCTCAGGAAACATCAACACCGTCCAGACAAATTTCTGGAGCCTGATCCATGACATCACAATGCACAACATTAATTCTTGATGTCCTACCCTTTGATAATGATTTCAAGATTTCAGAAGCAACAGAAATGCCTTCTTAGCAGGTACTTATTTGGGTGGTAGGGGTAGGGGAGAGGGTGGGACAGCCAACCCTTCTTATTTCTTTATTTGTTTTTGGTATTTTGGTATTTTGGTCAAGAGGCTTATTTAGGTAAATGGCTCTAGTGGATTTTCTAATATGGGGAGAAGATCAAGGAGGTACACATTTTCTTTGAACAGAGATTAGAAAGTGGGAACTCTTGCGTGATGCCACCATGCGCACCTCCAGCGGGTACCAATGTAATAATAAATTTGGTGTGGTGAAGACTATTAAAATTAAAAAAAAACTTGAATTGAATGTGGCATAATTGGGCTTAATATCTAACCAAAGTTTAGGTGGTGTATATATATATGTGGGGGGGGGTACATCCCACCTTTGTGGCGTGAATAAAACAATTGACACTGTAAGGAAGATGCCAAACAATGACCACCACTAGGGGGGCGGGGATGGGGTCTTTCTTCTAATGTTTTTGTTTTATTTTGTTTTGTTTTTATAACTGGTTTTGTTGTCTACTGGCAAGCTTCACTTTGAGCTGCTGAAAATGGTTTGTGATTTGAGTTGTGTTGCATTATGCTGCATTTGCTAAACACTCCAACATGTCCCATATAGATTTAGCTACCTAAGTTGAAAGTTTATGATAATTGGCATTTAGGGACAGTAGTATGGAATGAGAGGCCTCCTTAAAATGATTGTAGTCCATGTATCTTGTCTGGGAACTATCTGTGTGTCTGAGGTTGAATCATCTGTCTTAATTCTAACATAAGCCATAACTGCCTCTAGCTGAAAGGAATGATTTTTATCCTGTGGCCATTGATTGTGTCTTAACCTGGCACTGGCCACCGTCATATGGCCTGCTTAAGGGAAAGACTGTGTAATATATAAGCCCATCCATGGTTGTTCATGTGGAAGAAGAGTAGTCACTCTGTAGCATGCTGAAGATCACACTCCTAAACAGATGACACAAATGATACACTATATAACTTTTAAAAATTCCTTTGCCTGTGTTGCAAAATAAATAAATAAATCCATTTAGTCAGGGATATAGGGCATAATGCTCCATGATGTTCTCTTGACGCAGCTAAGGCTATTCAGACCCAATCTTGGTCGAGGGTCCTTAAACCCAATAAAGTTAATATTGTAGTGGAAGAGTCTTAACCCTATGCCTGATTTGTAACTGTCTAGAGGAAGAAACTTAGGTGAGAAGGATATAGAGGATTCCTTCAGTTTATAGCCAGAAACAACCAAAAAACAAACAAAAAACCATAACAGAGGCCCACAGTGTATTAAGTTGAAAATCCAAACTTTACTGGAAATCCAAAATTTACTAAAGGATTTCTACAACTAGATAAAAGAGTGCTAATTAAATTTTATGCCTTTACAACAGGTTCTAGATTAACTTCTGCCTATGTGTGCCAACTAGAAACATTTCATGGTCGTTATCAGTACTGAAGCTCACATTTCAGTTATCCTATGGATCCTACTAAATTTCGATAAGGTATCCCTTTACTCTTAGAGGAATTGCAAAATATAAACTAGAGAGGGGGGGGAATGTGTTTCACCTTAACTATCAGAACTATTACTTTGCATAATTCCACCATGGTCAGAATACTTGTTACCCTAAAATATCCCAGAGTGGGCATGAGCTCCGAACCAACCCGTAATAAATTAAAAATAAATGATATTTGGCACTTACAATTAGATTGGGTCCCCTATCAACCTTACTCCTCAGTTTCCTACATTCTGGCTTGAGAAACATGATTGAGCTGTGGCTTCAACAGTGTACTTCTTTTTGCTCCATATTGCCCATTCAATGTCACTGACAAATTCAGAGTGGAAAAAGGGGACATACCAAAATAGGCCATGAATGGAAGAACTGACACTGATGAGGTGAAAAAGGGTGTCTTTAGTGCCTTTAGTCATTCTTTAGCACCTCATTTCAACCGTGAAGGATCTTATTCCTTTAGTTAGAGTCATAGGAAGTCTAGATTTTGATAAGGTATGTGTATTTGAGGTGACAGAGTAGGATTTGCTGTAGAATGGAGGACGGGGAGAAGATGAGAATTCCCAAGAATATCAGGGAAGTAAAGGATCCCCTGTTTGAATTTATCTGTACAAAGGGTAACTCCTAAAGGAGGAGCCTTAGGCTATTTTAACCTTTCTTTACTGGGCCTAGAGGCAGCAAGTAGCTTTTAGGGAAGGTTTTGTTTTTGTTCAATGGTCCTATCTGTGTAGCATTTAGAGAAGGTTGTGTTTTTGTTCAGATGTCCTGTCTGTGATCAACCTCTCTTTATTCAAAAACATTTGAGACTCAGTTTGATGAATTTAAAGTGAGAAACTGCTACTTAAAAAAAAAATATATATATATATATACATATATGTATGTGTGTATATATATATATACACACACAGAGCTAAAAACTAAGAATAAAAGAAGCAGCTGCCAAGAGTAAGACTGAGGTGAATTGTCTGCTTGAAATAAAACAGTATATTTTCATGCAACTGTTTATGGGATGTTTCAAGGTTCTAAAAATTAAGATATTAACTGATCCTTCTTGAGTCACTATTTTTGATTAAATAGGTAGTAGAGCAAATAAAGATCATTTTTAACAACATGCATTTAACAAATGATGATCCTCAAATAGATAATCTTGTTAATTTTATTTTTCTACTTTTAATAGAGCATATGGACATGATTTGGTTGTCAGTTACTCATAGTATTAAATTAGCGTCTGCTATGTTTCTGTGCAAGGATTAAATAAATAAATAAATAAAGAGAGAAAGAGAGATAACGTGAAGGAGAAAAATACTTGGGAAAATATAAAAACACAAGCCAGAGACTACGATATATATTTTTAAAATACTTTTAAACCATTCCTGTTTCCCCAGAGATGCTACATATACACAAATAGTAGCTTGTGTACCTTTTTTTTTTAGCTTGTGTACCTTTCTTATAACCATTGTATTTTAATAAAATTAATGACTTTTTATTTGTCAGAGTCTGATAGAGATGCATACTATTGATTTCTCCTCTCTGTGTATGGAACACCAACCTTGTCTCTGCTAAATGATGGGATCGGTAAAGATTTAATAAATTGGTATTTAGTTATTATGAGACAATACGGAAATAAGCTGCTATGAAATGGAAACACATAGAAATGTGTTAAAAAAGGAAATTAATATATCTAGCTTTTTGTTTTAAAACCATTAAATTTATCTTCTTTGATAAGAGGAATATGATACCCAGATCATCTTGAGTTAGAGAAGTCTCAGTCTCTTCATAAATCAGATGCCAACTTTGAAGTAGGCCTTGAGGGAGACCTGGTCATAATTTCAGCACAGTGTCATGTGTTTGGGAAATATTTAATTGGAAGATATTGACTCCATCTTCCAAAGAATAACAGGATGTTTTCACAAATGGAAGGATTTGGTAAGATACTTGAGGACAAATAGAAAACAAGAAATTACCAATTGAAGTCACAATGAGAATTATCTGAAGTTTCATTTTTACCTTGTTATTTACATCCTTAGCCCAGCTATCATTACAAAAACAGCTTTAAAATATCTGGATTATGTCTTCACAGGAGTATTTTGTAATTCAAAGTTTATCCTATTTTTGTTCTTTGTTGTTATTATATTAAAAAATGCACTGTCAATTTTATCAGTTGTTCCCACTGAACTGTTGAATCAGTGACAATTGCCTCTACTTCATTTCTAAATAAACTTGTCTCCAAGATCTATCAATTCTTCTCTTTCAATAGCTGATACTCACTTACTAGTTTATCTGTTTCTACCATATTTCAGGATAGCATCAACTATGGCCAGACTAAGACCCTTAGAATAGTGCTTCTCATAGTGTGTTTAAATTATCTGCAGATATTGGGAAAATTATTTTAATTCAACTGTTCTAGAAGGGGTCCTAAAATTCTTCATTTCTAATAAACTTGCAGTTGTTAGTGTAGTGGAACTTGGGCTACATGTGGAGAGGTAAGGCTTTAGAGATCTCACTAATGTTCCCAACACTGCCACAGATATGTCATTCCCAATTAAAATAAATAAGCAAATAAATAAATAAATACATGGAATAACTGCTGAGAATAAAAAAATCTGATTTTTCTCATATTTTTAAAAATGTATTTTCTTAGAAATTGCAGAATTCAAATTCCAATTCACTCTTACTCTGCGTGTGGAGTAATTCAGCTCACTTTTCATTTCATGTTTGCATTTTTATAAGAACACCCTATTGATGTTCAATCTTTACCCCTTCCCAAAAAAAAACTGTCCTAAACACTATGTGACCATTGTTGCATAAATGTATATGAATCAAATACTAAAGCTGATAAACAACAGAAAACTTAAACTCTTTACTTCCTTTTTGTTGCAAAAAGTAATAAGAAAAACTGTCAACTGACTCCATCTAACCTGATATTTTCTAACCTGAACATCACTATCATCTAAGTTAGTCTCCACACTACTTCTGAAAAGTCTGAAGACTTATTGCATACTCATTTACTCATTTATGTAATAGCAATATACATTGTTTACTCTGTTAGGTGCTATTTTATGCTTTTGACTATATTAATGTACAAGACAGATTCAGTTCTTATTCCCATGGGATTTATATCAGTAGAGGAACCAAAATATTAAAAAAGTGCACAGGTAAATTATTAATTGTGATTATGTTTTTCAGAATTCAGTGAGATTTTAAATGCATAAAACCTACTATAATTGGGATTAATGCATGTTTCAATGAAGGCTTTCCTGAAGAAGAGACATTAAATTAAAATCTGAAGAATGAGCAGGACTTAGGCAGATGAAAGGTGAAGGCTATGTGTGACAGTCTGGAGATGGAGATAATCTGAGCATGTTTAACACAATGAATGCCAGTATACCTGACATGACAAAAAATATCATTGAGATATGTTGAGAAGAGTTTGGAGAGGTAGGTAGCAACTAGATTATACAGGATAATGAAGGCTGTGTATAGTATTTCTTTAATGTAAGCCTTTACTCGAACTCTGTTAACTGAAATGGTCTTTCTTTGCTCCTCTGCTTGTGCTAATTCTTCTCATCCTCCTAAGTTCCATCACCTGGAATCTAATCATGATGGCTAATATTTATTAAGTCTTTATCATTTGCGAACCCCAGTAGGAAATGCTTTATGTATAGCCCCTATGTATTTCCTAACTTTATTATAAACAGTGACTTTATCATCCTCTTTTTCAAGATGTGATGTGTGGAGAGATTGCATGAATTATCCAGAATTATATGTGGCAGATCACATTGCAAAGTCAGACTGTCTGATCTAAAGATTGTTTGACCACTAAACACTACCGGCTCTTTTATAAGAAATTTAATTTCATTAACCTCTGCTCTAACTCTTGACAATTTAACTGAAACTTTGGGGTTCTTAGTTTTTAGGGTATTTGTTAATATATGTGGCCCTAGTGCCACCCACAACCTGACATTAATTTCTGCCATGGAGACGTTGTGAAGAATATTCAAACTAACCGACTTTGCCTAGTATGGAATGAGGTCCACAGAAGGCATCCAATTACTATTTTGGAGTAAACACCCCAGCGATAACATCTCAGATTAATCTGTGGTTTGGCTTAGCTATAACCATCCAGAAGCACAGTCTCCCTGAGACATTTTAGGCTGGGCTGGGACATAAAGAAGATAGCAAGGGTTTCTTCCCAATGTAGCAAAGCCCACAGTGTTGCCCCAAGAACCCTGCTGCCCCCTCCTAGTGATGGAAAAGAGCCATATTTCATACAAATATCCAAAAGAGCTCAGTTTTCCACCAAGAAAATGTAATTCACTTAGGAATCAATGGAACTCAGAATTCTAATAACCTGTATCGCTTTCCAGCATGCCCAAATACACAGTATTAGTGCCAATTATTTATATATCCATTTAAGAATTCAGGTAATAGTATTAGGTCCAAGCTTGCCTCTGTGTATGTGTGTGTATACATGTAATTTATAGTTTATATATAATATAGTGTCATATTAGTATATATAATAGAGTATCCTATTAGTTTCATTATATATAATTATATATCATAGGGCAAATATATATATATATATATATACATATATATATATATATATATAGGCAAAATTCCCAGTGCCCTAGTTGGGGTACCAGTATCAAAGGAGAATCTATTGTATATGTTAACTATTTATTAAATAAAAGAGCTCTTGCAAATTAAAACTAATATTTATGAAAGTTATAGAAATGATTTAACATTTAATAATATCTGGAGACTCCTGAATTGAGATTTCTCTTCCATTCTTGAAATGGTTTACAAGCAAGGGAGCTTAATTAACAGAAACACATGGCATAAATTTTCCTGTCTACTATCATTAGTATTCTGTGAACATAAGGAGAAAAATCCATAGTTTGTTCAAAATCACAGTTTTCTGAACTAAGATAGTGGTAACTTACATCAGGTGAGGAATAGTAAAGAAATATTTTAACATTTTATGTCCCAACAATAGCTTTTCTATTAAAAAGAAATGTACTGAGAACTAGGCCTTTCTATTGATATATAATTACTTTTATTTGCTTTACTTTTAATATGTGTATTTGTGGTTGATAGTCTGGGTCTTTTGAATTTATTTCATCTTTTTTATTAGAATATGTGCTTACTTATTTTCCTCTTAGAATTCCCATAATGTAGATTCTTTAAATTTAAACATCAGGGTAATAGTATCATAGTATTCTTCCATGAAGAAAAATAAAAAATAAATACTGTTTTAAGTTGTAAGAACTTGTAAAAAAAAGTTGTAAGAATTGTGATAGCATTATATTAGTAACATACTATATAAATATGTCTATTTAGAACACATTATGGAAAGTTACTTATTTTTTTGTATGTGCATATATTTAGAGATGTTTACCACAATAAGTTTAGGTAATATCCATTACCTTACATCGTTCCAATTTTTTTCTTGTGATGAGTACTTTTAAGAAATACTATCCTAGTAATTTTCAATCATGCAATACAATTGTTGTTAACTGTAGTCATCATATGTCGTGTGTACATACATTTTCTTTTTTTTTTATTTTATTTTAATTCCAGTATAGTTAACATACAGTGTTATATTAGTTTCAAGTGTACAATATAGTGATTCAGTAATTTCATGCCTCAGTCTTCATCACAGTGCACTCCTTAATCCCCATTAGCTATTTCCCCATCACCTCACCCACCTCCACTCTGATAACCATCAATTGGTCTATAGTTAAGAGTCTGTTTCTTGGTTTCTCTCTCTCTCTCTTTCTCTTTCTTTTTCCTTTGCTCATTTGTATTGTTTCTTAAATTCCACAGTATATGGTATTTATATAGTATTTATCTTTGACTTATTTCACTTAGCATTATACTCTCTAGATCTATCCATATCATTGCAAATGGCATGATTTCATTCTTTTTTTAATGGGTGAATAATATTCTGTTGTTATTACATACACACACACCCACACACATACTATTTTCTTTATCCATTCATTAGTCGATGGACACTTGGGCTACTTCCATAATTTGGCTATTGTAAATAATGCTCTTATACACAGTGGTGCATGTATCCCTTTGAGTTAGTGTTTTTGTATTTGGGGTGTAAAAATCCAGTAGAGTTATTACTAGATCATAGGGTAGTTCTATTTTAAATTTCGAGGAACCTCCATACTGGTCTCCACAGTGGTTGTACTGGTTAGCATTCCCACAGTGCATGAGTGTTCCTTTTTCTCCACATCTTTGCTAAGACTCATTGCTTCTTGTGTTTTTTATTTTTGTCATTCTGATAGTGTGAGGTGATATCTCATTGTGGCTTTCATTTGCATTTCCCTGATGATTAGTGATGCTGAGCATCTTCTAATGTATCTGTTGGCCATCTGGATGTCTTGTTTGGAGAAACGTCCACGCAGGTCTTTTGTCCATTTTTTAATTGGATTGTTTGTTTTTTGGGCGTTCAGTTGTATAAGTTATTTTTATTGGATACTAATCCTTTATAGGACATGTCATTTGCAAATATCTTCTCCCATTCATTAGGTTACCTTTTAGTTTTGTTAATTGTTTCCTTTGATGTGCAAAAGCTTTTTATTTTGATGTAATATCAATAGTTTATTTTTGCTTTTGTTTCTCTTGCCTCAAGAGACAGGTCTGGAAAAATGCTGTTATGGCCACTATCAGAGACATTATTGCTTGTGCTCTTCTCTGGGATTTTGATGGTTTCATGCCTCGCATTTAGGTCTTTAATCCATTATGAGTTTATTTCTGTATATTGTATAAGAAAGTGGTTCAGTTTCGTTCTTTTGTGTGTTGCTTTCCAGTTTTCCCAACACCATTTCTTGAAGAGACTTTTTTTTTCCCATTTAATATTCTTTCCTACCTTGTTGAAGATTATTTAACCATATAATTGTGGCTTTATTTCTGGGTGTTCTATTCTGTTCTGTTGACCTATGTGTCTATTTTGTACAACTATCGTATTTTTGATAACTATAGCTTTGTAATACAACTTGAAGTCTGAAATTGTGATGCCTTCAGCTTTGCTTTTCTTTTTCAAAATCGGTTTGGCTATTCAGTTTTTTTGTGATTCCATATAAATTTAGGATCTTTTTATTCTAGCTCTGTGAAAAATGCTGTTGGTGGTTTCCTTTTTTTTTTTTTTCTTTTCTTTTCTTTTTTTTTTTTTTATTTCTTTTCAGTGTTCCAGAATTCATTGTTTATTCACCACACCCAGTGCTCCATGCAATATGTGCCCTCATAATACCCACCACCAGGCTCACTCAACTTCCCACTCCCCTCCCCTCCAAAACCCTCAGTTTGTTTCTCAGAGTCCACAGTCTCTCATGGTTTGTCTCCTCTCCCAGTATCCCCCAACTTGCTTCTCCTTTCCATCTCCCAATATCCTCCATGTTTTTCCTTATGTTCAAGTAAGTGAAACCAAAAGATAATTGACTCTCTCTGCTTGACTAATTTCACTCAGCATCATCTCCTCCAGTCCCGACCATGTTGATGCAAGAGTTGGGTATTCATCCTTTCTGATGGAGGTGTAATACTCCATTATATATATGGACCATATCTTCTTTATCCATTCATCCGTTGAAGGACATCTTGGTTCATTCCACAGTTTGGTTGTTGTGGCCATTGCTTCTATGAACATTGGGATATAGATGGCCCTTTTTTTCACTACATCTGTATCTTTGGGGTAAATACCCAGTAGTGCAATTGCAGGGCCATAGTGTAGCTCTATTTTTAATTTCTTAAGGAATCTCCACACTGTTTTCCAAAGTGACTGCACCAACTTGCATTCCCACCAACAGTGTTAAGAGGGTTCCCCTTTCTCCACACCCTCTCCAACACATGTTTTTTACTGTCTTGTTAATTTTGGCCATTCTAACTTGTGTAAGGTGGTATCTCAATATGGTTTTGATTTGAATCTCTCTAATGGCTAATGATGAACATTTTTCATGTGTCTGTTAGCCATTTGCATGTCTTCTTTGGAGAATTATCTGCTCATGTCTTCTGCCCATTTTTTGATGTGATTATCTCTTTTGTGTATGTTGAGTTTGAGGAGTTCTTTATAGATCTTGGATATCAACCGTTTGTCTGTAGTGTCATTTGTGAACATCTTCTCCCATTCCGTGGGTTGCCTCCTTGTTTTCTTGACCGTTTCCTTTGCTGTGCAGAAGCTTTTGATCTTGATGAAGTCCCAAAAGTTCATTTTCACTTTTGTTTCCTTTGCCTTTGGAGACATATCTTGAAGGAAGTTGCTGTGGTTGATGTCGAAGAGATTACTGCCTATGTTCTTCTCTAGGATTTTGATAGATTCCTGCCTCACGTTGAGGACTTTTATCTACTTAGATTTTATCTTTGCATATTATGTAAGATAATGGTGAGTTTCATTCTTTTATACATTGGTGTTCAATTTTCCAAGCACAATTTATTGAAGAGACTGTCTTTTTTCCACTGGATATTCTTTCCTGCTTTGTCAAAGGTTAGTTGAGGGTCCTTATCTGGCTTGTCTACTCTGTTCCACCGGTCTATGTGTCTGCTTTTGTGCCAGTACCATGCTGTCTTGGTGATCATAGCTTTGTAGTAAAGCTTGAAATCAGGCAGTGTGATGCCCCAGCTTTGCTTTGCTTTTTCAACATATCCTTAGCAATGAAGGGTCTCTTCTGGTTCCATACAAATTTTTGAATTGTTTGTTCCAGCTCTTTGAAAAATGCCAGTGCAATTTTGATCAGGATAGCATTGAAAGTATAGATTGCTCTAGGCGGTATAGACATTTTAACAATGTTTATTCTTCTGATCCATGAGCATGGAATGGCCTTCCATCTTTTTGTGTCTTCTTCAGTTTCTTTCACAAGTGTTCTGTAGTTCCTCGAGTACAGATCCTTTACCTCTTCGGTTAGGTTTATTCCCAGTATCTTATGGTTCTTGGTGCTATAGTAAATGGAATGGATTCTCTAATTTCCCTTTCTGTATTTTCATCATTTGTGTATAAGAAAGCAACTGATTTCTATACATTGATTTTGTATCTTGCTACATTACTGAATTGCTGTAAAAGTTCTAGTAGTTTGGGGGTGGAGTCTTTTGGGTTTCCCGTATAAAGTATTATGTCATCTGTGAAGAGAGAGAGTTTGACTTCTTCATTGCTAATTTGAATATCTTTTATTTATTTTTGTTGTCTGATTGCTATGCTAGGACTTCTAGTACTATGTTGATCAAGAGTGGAGAATGTGGGCATCCTTGTCATGTTCCTGAACTCAAAGGGAAGACTGTCAGCTTTTCCCCATTGAGGATGATATTTGCTTTGGTTTTTTTATAGATAGATTTTATGAAGTTGAGGAATGTTCCTTATATCCCTATACTTTGAATTGTTCTCATCAGGATCGGATGCTGTATCTTGTCAAATGCTTTTCCTGCATCAATTGAGAGGACCATGGGGTTCTTCTCTCTTCTCTTATTGGTTTGTTCTCTCTTCTCTTATTGATTTGTAATATCAGTCACATTGATTGATTTGAGAATGTTGAACCACCCTTGCATCCCAGGGATAAATCCCACCTGGTCTTGAGGACAATCTTTTTAATGCACTGTTGGATCCTATTAGCTAGGATTTTATTGAGAATCTTAGCATCCATCCTCATTGGGGATACTGATCTGAAATTCTCCTTTTTGGTGGGGTCTTTGCCTGGTTTGGGGATCAGGGAAATGCTGGTTTCATAGAAAATATCTGTAAGTTTTCCTTCTGTTTCTATCTTTTGAAACAGCTTCAGGAGAATAGGTGCTATTTTCTCTTTGAATGTTTGGTAGACTTCCCCACGGAATCCGTCAGGTCCTGGGCTCTTGTTTTTTGGGAGGTTTTTGATCACTGCTTCAATCTTGTTACTAGATATCAGTCTATTTATGTTGTCAATTTCTTCCTGGTTCAATTTTGGAAGTTTCCAGGTTTCCAGGAATGCATCCATTCATCTAGATTGTTTGACTTATTGGCATATAACTGTTGATAATAATTTCTGGTGATTGTTTCTATTTCCTTGGTGTTAGTCATGATCTATCCCTTTTCATTCATAATTTTATGAATTTGTGTCCTCTCTCTTTTCTTTTGAATTAGTTTCAGCAATGGTTTATCAATCTTCTTTATTCTTTCAAAAAACCAGCTTCTAGTTTTGTTGAGTGTTTTACTGTATCTCTTGTTTCTATCTCATTGATCTCTACTCTAATCTTGATTATTTCCCTTCTTGTGTCTGGGGTTGGCTTAATTTGTTATTGATTCTCCAGTTCTTTAAGGTGTAAAGAGAGCTGGTATATCCTGGATTTTTCAATTTTCTTTGAGTGAGGCTTGGATGGCTATGTATTTCCACCTTAGGACTGCCTTTGCTGTATTCCATAGGTTTTGGACCAAAGTGTCTTCATTCTCAGTGGTTTCCATGAATTGTTTAAGTTCTTCTTTGATTTCCTGTTGATCCAAACATTCTTTTTTTTTTTTTTTTTAATTTATCTGTCAGAGAGAGTGAGCACAGGCAGAGACAGAGAGAGAAGCAGGCTCCCTGTGGAGCAAGGAGCCTGATGCGGGACTCGATCCCAGGACGCTGGGATCATGACCTGAGCCGAAGGCAGCCGCCTAACCAACCGAGCCACCCAGGTGTCCCTGATCCAAACATTCTTAAGCAAAGTGATCTTTAGCTTCCAAGTGTCTGAATTCCTTCCAAACTTTTTCTTGTGATTGAGTTCCAGTTTCAAAGCATTGTGGTCTGAGGATATGCAGGGAATAATCTCAGTCTTTTGGTTTCAGCTAAGCCCTGATTTTTGACCCAGTTATGTGGTCTATTCTGGAGAAAGTTCCATGTGTGCTCAAGAAGAATGAGTATTCTGTTGTTTTAGGGTGGAATGTTCCATCTGGTCCAATATGTCATTCAAAGCTCTTGTTTCTTTATTAATTTTTCTGCTTGAATGATCTATTACTGAGAATGGTGTGTTAAGATACCCTACTATTAATGTACTCATATCAATATGACTCTTTATCTTGATTAACAGTTGGCTTATTTAGTTGGCTCTTCCCGTATTGGGGGCATAAATATTTACAATTGTTAGATCTTCTTGGTGGATAGACCTTTAAGAATGATGTAGTGTTCTTCTTTATCTCTGACTATAGTCTTTAGTTTAAAATCTAATTTATCTTACATGAGGATGGCTACCCCAGCTTTCTTTTGAGGCCCATTGACATGAAAGATGCTTCTCCATCCCTTCACTTTCAGTCCTGGATGTACCTTTAGGTTCAAATGAGTCTCTTGTAGACAACATATAGAGGGGTCCTGTCATTTTATCCAATCTGCAACCCTGTGCTGTTTTATGGGAGCATTTAGGCCATTCACATTGAGGGTGATTATTGAAAGATGAGTTTTTATTAACATCATGTTGCCTATGAAGTCCTTGTTTCTATAGATTGTCTCTGTAAGCATCTGTTCTATGACACTCTTGTGTTCCTTCTTTTATAGAACTCCCCTTAATATTTCTTGTAGTGCTGGCTTGGTGGTCACATACTCTTTTATACCTTGCTGATCTTGGAAGCACTTTATCTCTTCATCCATTTTTAATGTCAACCTTGCTGGATAAAGTATTCTTGTCTGCGTGTTCTTCTCATTTAGTGCCCTGAATATGTCTTGCCAGCCTTTTCTGGCTTGCCAGCTTTCTGTGGACAGATCTGAGGTTATTCTGATGGACCTTCCTCTGTACATAAGGAATCACTTCCCCCTAGCAGCTCTCAGGTGCTCCTGTCTAAAATTATGATTCATCAGTTTCAAAATCAGGTGTCTAGAGGGCTTTCTAGACTGTATGATCTTGGGGGGTGATCTTTCTGCCTCTAGGACAGGAATGCTCATTCCATTCTCTAGATTGCGAAGATTTTCTTTTTTTTTTTTAATTTTCTTTTTTTTTTTTTATTTACTTGATAGAGATCAAAAGTAGGCAGAGAGGCAACAGAGAGAGAGAGGAAGGGAAGCAGCCTCCCCGCTGAGCAGAGAGCCCAATGCGGGACTCGATCCCAGGACCCTGAGATCATGACCTGAGCCGAAGGCAGAGGCTTAACCCACTGAGCTACCCAGGTGCCCCTAGATTGGAAGATTTTCATGGAGAATTTGTTCAACTGTATCTTCTAGTCTTCTTTCTTTCTTCTCCCCTTCAGGGATCCCAATAATTCTGATATTGGAACTTTTCATGGTGTCATTTATTTCCCTAATTCTGTTTTCATGATTTCTAAGCCGTTTGTTCCAAACCTCCTCCTCATCTCTTTTCTCTATCAGTTCATCTTCTAGATCTCTAATTCTACCTTTTGCCTCAGTTACCCTAGCTGTTAGAGAATTTAGATTAGATTGGATCTCATTGATAGCATTTTTAACTTCTTCCTGGGCAGCTTTCACTTCTGCTCTAATTGATTCCATGTTGTAACTAATGGTTTTCTCCAATCTAGCCATTGCCTGGAAAATTGTTACCCTGAATTCCCTTTCCCGGCATACTACTTATGTCCATATCCAGTAGCTCTGAAGGAGAGGGCACAGTCTCTGAATTTTTCCCCTGCTTGGCATTCCTCCTAGTTATTTTGGTGAGAGGTGGTTGAGAGATTGTGTAGCTGAATATATCAACTGCGAGCCAGGCAAGGTGCACCCTGGGATGCTTCTAAGCAATTGGAAGTCACCACCAAAAGAAAGAAAAAAGAAAAAGAGAGAGAGAGAAAGAGAGAGATAGAAAAAAAAAAAAAAAAAAAGGAGAATACCCAGCCAGAATGAGCACCAAAGGTAAGATTTATAAGGTATACAAACAAAAACGGACAAACAAAATGACTGACAAAAGTAAATGACAAGGAAAAACAAAACAAAACAAAAGAACCCAGCCAAAATATACCCCAAGTATAAGATTTATATAATGCTAGAAATAAACACACAGAAAAACTGACAGAAGAAAAAAATGGGAGTGTGGTTATAAATCCTCAGTGTGGGTGAGGAAGGTTATTTTGATTCTTCCTGGGTGTATCTTGATATTTTTGTTAAAGGACTCAACTTTCCAGAGATAAAGGGAGATTAAAACTGGTTTATATATAGGGGTTGTATTGATTAGGGAAAGATGATTACCTTGAAGCTTCTCTCTATATGTATATTAAAAAAAATAGAAAAGCGAAAGAAAAACACAGGTATGTGTATGAAAAACGTTCAAGTTAAAAGGTTATTATGGAATTTGTTGCATCAAACCTCTTGTTGTAATGGTAAATAGGTCAAAAAGTAAAAAGAATTAGAATAGTGAGAATGTATTAAAAATAAAAGTTGTATCTATGAAGTAAACAGGTTTTAGGGCAATACCAGGAGCTTAATATCTTCTTTTCCCCTGATATTGGGGTTTTACAGCTTTATGGGAACCCTGTGGTGGTTGTCCTCTCCTTCTTTCAGCTAGCTTCTTGGGAGAGAGGCCTGACACATTTTTTTTTTTTTTTTTTTAACAGTCATCTTGCTTAGGTTGAATCTTCCTGCTCCCTATCAAGGGGCTGGGCTCTGAGGAAACCAGTTTTTTAGGCTTTTGTTTTCTGGAGGTTTTTGTTCCTTGGCAGTTTTGGGAAGGGCTTTTTGGAGCTCTAGTGGAAAGCAAAATGCACCCAGTCCTCCGCCTAGAGAGAAGCCTCAGTCTGCTCCCCTCTGGGTGGTCCAGAACATAGACTCCCCCTCTGCAAACTCCGCTGAACTGTGCAGTCTCCCACAGGCAGTGCACTTCCCCAGCCACCGTCTCAGGGGTCAGTCACCCAAAAAGCGGCTGCTTCTCTCTGCACCTCCATGCTACTAAAACCGCAAGCGATATTGGTCCAGGGAGTCTTCTTCAGTGGTTGCCTTTGCTGGGACTGCTGTTTGGGTCTAGACCACTGGTTCGAGATCCCCAACAGAGATAGCACACTGAGATTTTCAGGCCCGGGCTGGGAGTGTTCAGACCCTCGGCCAGTCCTAGATACTCTCAGCTATCGCCCACACTGAGCTCTCTCAGGGTATTATGTGGACTTGGTTCAGGTCCTGATCGCACAGTACACATGCAGAGTGCAAAAGGCTGTGGTTCTAGAGAGCATTGGCTTTGTCCACACTAGACTCTCTCTGTGCGCCGGCGGGAAGTGCTCCTAGTAGGAGGGTGCAAGTAGCTGAAAGCGGGGGCTCAAGGACCACAGCCTGGAGGCTTTCTTGCACTGTCTCTGGCATGGGTGTTCACCAGCAGTGGCTGTCCTGGGTCCATGGGCTTAGGCCGGATTCCACCAATTGCCCCTTAAGATCTTTTGCTCTTTTTGAGTGCTGTTAACCAGACTCCAAGTTAATGCTGGTCCCCAGTCACAGGGCACTCTTGTATTGGGATATTTCTTTCCGGGTCACTTCTGGTGGCTCCCTCCCCCTTCTGTTTATCCTCGGATATCAGTCCAATAGCCCCCGTAGCGATCCAGAAGTCTATAACCCTACATCTCAGGCTGATTTCATGGGTGTTCAGAGTGTTCTGGTAGATAATTAGCTCACTTTAGGGGACCAGTTGAAACAGGGTCTCCTCCTTCTCCGCCATCTTGCCCCTCTCTCACTGTTAGTGTTTTGATAAGGATTAAATATGTAGACTGCTTTGGGTAATATAGGCATTTTAACAATATTTTTCTTTCAATCCATGGGCATAGTGTCTTTCCACTTCCTTGTGTTTTCCTCAATTTCTTTCATCAGTGTTTTATAGTTTTCAGAGTACATGTTCAACTCTTTTTTTTTTTTTTTGGTTAGGTTTGTTCCTAGGTAAGTTATTATCTTTGGTGTAATTGTAAATGACATTATTTTATTAATTTCTCATTCTGCTGCTTCATTATTAGTGTATGGAAATGCAACAGATTTCTGCACATTGACTTTATAGACTGCAACTTTACTGAATTTATTTATTGGTTCTAGTAGTTTTTTGGTGGAGTCTTACAAATTTTCTATATATAGTATCATGCCATCTGCAAAGAGTGAATGTTTTACTTCTTTACCAATTTTGATGACTTTATTTCCTTTTGTTGTCTCATTTCTGTGGCTAGGACTTCCAGTACTATGTTAAAAAACAGTGGTAAGAGTGAGCATCCTTGTCTTGTTCCTGACCTTAGTGGGGAAAGCTTTCAGTTTTTCCCAGTTGAGTATGATGTTTGCTGTGGGTATTTCATGCATGACCTTTAATATGTTGAGGTATGTTCCCTGTAAACTTACTTTGTTCAGGGCTTTTATCATAAGTGTTTTTTTTTACTTTACCAAATTCTTCATGTCTCATGAAATGATCTTATAGTTTTTATCCTTTCTCTTATTGATGTGATATATCACATTGATTGATTTGTGACTTTTTGAACCAGCCTTGTATCCTGGGAATAAATCCCACTCGATCATAGTAAATGATTTTTTAACGTGTTTTGGATTCTGTTTGCTAGTATTTTGTTGAAAATTTTTGCATATACATTCATCAGCAATATTGGCCTGTAATTCTTTGTGTGTGTGTGTCTTTATCTGGTTTTGGTATCAGGATGATACTGGCCTCATAGAATGAATTTGGACATTTCCTTTTTCTATTTTTTTGGAATAGTTGCAGAATAATAGGTGTTAACTCTTTTTTAAATTTTGGTTGAATTCACCTGTAAACCCATCTGGCCCTGGACTTTTGTTGGGAGATTTTGATTACCAATTCAATCTCTTTGCTGGTAATTGGTCCATTCAAAATTTCTATTTTTTCCTGCTTTGGTAGGTTATATGTTTCTAGGAATTCATCCATTTCTTAGATTGTCAAATTTGTGGCATACAGTTTTTCATAACATTCTCTTACAATTGTATTAATTTCTGTGGTGTTGGTTGTTATTTCTTCTATTCATGATTTTGTTTATTTATTTGAACCCTTTCTCTCTCTCTCTCTCTCCCCATCTCTCTCTCAATAAGTCTGGCTAGAAGTTCATCAATTTTGTTGCTCTTTTCAGAGAACCAACTCCAGGTTCCGGGTTTCATTGATCTGTTCATGTGTGTGTTTGTGCCTATACTCTTTATTTCTGGTCTAGTCTCCATTATTTCTTCCTTCTACTGGTTTTGAGTTTTGTTTGTTGTCCTTTTTCTAGCTCCTTTAGGTATAATGTTGGGTTATTTGTTTGAGATTTTTCTTGCTTCTTGAGATAGACCTGTATTGCGATAAACTTCCCTCTTTGAACTGCTTTTGCTGTATCCCAAATGTTTTGGATCATTATGTTTTCATTTTCATTTGTTTCCATGTACTTTTGGATTACTTATTTGATTTCTTGTTTTACCCATTGATTGGTAGCATGTTATTTAACTCCATCTATTTGTGGTCTTTCCAGATTTTTTTCTTGTAGTTGACTTCTAGTTTCATAATGTTGTGGTCAGAAAAGATGCATGCTATGACTTTAATCTTTGTGAACTTGTTGAGACTTTTTATGGCCTACTATGTGATCTGTTCTGGAGAATGTTCTGTGTGTATTTGAAAAGAATGTGTCTGCTTTTTCAGTATGGATTCTGAATATATTAAATCTACTTGATCCAGTATGTCATTCAAACTATTTTCTTGTTCATTTTCTATTTGAATGATCTGTCTGTTGATGAAAATGGTTAGTTAAAGTCCCTCCAGTATTATTGTATTACTATCAATTAGTTTCTTTATGTTTGTTATTACTGGTTCATGTATTTGGGTGCTTCTATGTTGGGTACAGATATATTTACAATTGTTATATGTTTTTATTGGAGTGTCCCCTTTATTATTATATAATGTCCTTCTTTGTCTCTTTTTATACCTTCTATTTTAAAAATTTATTTATTTATTTATTTATACTCTCTATTTTAAAGTCTACATTGTCCAATATAAATATCAATACTTTGGCTTTCTTTTGACATCTTTACACATGGTAAATATGTCTCTATCCTCACTTTCAATCTGCCTTTGGGTTTGAAATGAGTCTCTTTTAGGCAACATATAGATAGGTCTTGTTTTATTATCCACTTTGTCACCTTATGCCTTTTCTTTTCTTTTTTATAGCCTGTATCTTTTTATTAGAGTATTTCATCCGTTTGCATTCAAAGTGATTATTGATTGATATGTATTTATTGTCATTTTGTTATTTGTTTTGTGATTGCTTTTGTAGTTTTTTTGTGATCTTTTCCTCTCTTTCCCTCTTTCATGGTTTGCTGTTTCTTTAGTGATATACTTGGATTCCTAACTCTAATTTTTGTGTATCTATTACTTGTTTTTTGATTTGTTGTTGCCATTTGGTTTACATATAACATCTTCTGCATATAGAGGTCTATATTAAGCTGATGGTTGCATAATTTTTTTTTTAAGATTTTATTTATTTATTTATTTGACAGAGATCACAAGTAGGCAGAGCAGCAGGCAGAGAGAGGGGAGGAAGCAGGCTCCCTGCTGAGCAGAGAGCCCGATGTGGGGCTCGATCCCAGGACCCTGGGATCATGACCCAAGCCGAAGGCAGAGGCTTTAACCTACTGAGCCACCCAGGCGCCCCGATGGTTGCATAATTTTAAACTAAGTTTTACTCTTCTCTCTTCTATGTTTGAGATACCTGGTATCATATTTCATATCCTTTTATTTTGCACTTCTCCTGATGGAATTTTATAGATATGCTTTTTTTTTTTCCTATTGTGCTTCCTGTTTCTCTTGATCATACTTATGGTTTTTGCTTTTCATTCACAGAATCTCCCTTACCATTTCTTAGAGGGCTGGTTTAGTGGTCATGAAATCTTTTAGTTTTTGTTAGTCTGGAAAACTCTTTATCTCTCCTTCTAGTCTGAACATTAGCCTTGCCAGTTAGACTGATTGCAGATTTTTTTCCTTTCAGGACTTTGTATATCTCATATCACTTTCTTTTGGCATGCACAGTTTCTGCTGAAATATCAGCTGATGGCCTTATGTGGTTTCCTTTTTTTTTTTTTTTTTAAGATTTTATTTATTTATTTGTTAGAGAGAGAGAGAGCGAGCACAGGCAGACAGAGAGGCAGGCAGAGGCAGAGGGAGAAGCAGGCTCCCTGCCAAGCAAGGATCTCGATGTGGGACTCGATCCCAGGATGCTGGGATCATGACCTGAGCCGAAGGCAGCTGCTCAACCAACTGAGCCACCCAGGCGTCCTGGGATTTCCTTTATTTGTCACTGTCTTCTTTTCTCTCACAACCTTTAAAATTCTTTACCACTTTTATTTGCCACCTTAATTACTATATGTCTTGGTGTGGACCTCCTTGCATTGAGTTTGCTGTGGAATCTGTGTACCTCCTGAATCTGGATCCCTGTTTCCCTCTCCAGATTTGAGAAGTTTCCAACAATTATTTCTTCAAACACATGATCTGCCCCCATTTCTCTCTGTTCTTCTTTTGGAATTCCTTTAATGTGGATGTTGTTACACTTGATTGGATCACTGAGTTCCCTATTCCTGTTCTCATTATGCAGTATTTGTTTACCTCTCATCTGGTCAGCTTGATTGCTTTCCATTACTCTATCCTCCAAGCCACATATACGTTCCTCTACTGCCTGTATCCTACTATTTATTTCCTTTATTATATTAATTTCATTTATTGAGTTCTTAGTGTGTGATATGTTATTTTTTTTATCTCTTTGTCAAGAGTCACTCTGATGTCCTCCATCCTTTTCTGGAGTCCAGTGAGTATCTTTATCATTACTTTAAGTTCTCTATCAGGTATATTACTCATTTCTGTTTTACTTAGATCTCCTGCTCTGATTTTGTCCTTTTTTTTTTTTTTTTTTTGAGGGGGGCATATTTCTTTGTCACCTCACTTTGCCTACCTATTTCTCTGTTTCTCTGTATTAGGAAAGTCTGCTACATCTTCTGCTCTTGAAAATAGTGGCTTTATGAAGCAGAGGTCTTATACTGCCCTGCAGTTCAGTATCCTCTGTTCACCTGAATCTGGCACTTCAGGGGAGTCTTCCATGTGGGTTGCTTACATCCTTCTGTTGTGTCTTACTCATTTTTCCTTTCAGTCCAGAGGTCTTCACTGATTCTCTGCCTGTTGTGGGCTATGCTTGCTCTCTATGACATTAGTGAGACCCAGATGAGCCAGCTCTGATGGGGCATGAGTGAAGAATGCTGGGGGGCATAGTGGTGTTAACAAAATTTGTTCTCAGTCCTATGTGGGATCCCTCATAGGCCAGTGGTCAATGGGGGCACAGCACACTGTGGTGGTGGTGGTGGCTGGGGGTGTCTGTGCATGTAGTGGTGGGACAAGGTACCTGTGTGAGATAAGCAAAATTTGCACCGAGTCACTAACTCTAGTGTGGACCCCTCAAATATGATAGCCACAGGGGCACCAAGCACTGGGATGGTGATTGGGCAGGGTGAACACAGTATTAACAAAATTTGCCCTGAGCCCAGGGTAGAGGCTAGTAGGCTTGGAGTGTCTGAGTCCTAAGGAGAACTCATGGGTGTGATACACTGCTAGCAGGTTAGGCAGCAACTGTTTGTGCTATACCACCTCCTGCAGGTGGCTCTGTGTTTATTTTGGGTGGCAGGAGAGCAAAATGGTGGCTGCCAGCTTCTTTGTTCCCAAAGAAGTCCCCCAACACACTCTGAAATCAGTATAAACAGACATCCGTCCCCTTTACTCCTGGCGTTAGTTATGCAAACTGTTGCTTCTGTGTTGCCTGTCTGTGGGCTGTTGTCTCCTTAAACTCAGAGGAACTCAGCTATCACTTGCCCTCCCAGCTTGCCCAGTGCTGAGTCAGCTAAGTTTTAAAGCTCCAGGCTCCCAGTCACCCTGGTTATACAAACTCAGAGAATTTTCCTCTGGTTTTCAAGTCCAGATATTATGGGGATTTGTTTTCCCCTTGTGGACTCCTGGCACTTTCCCCTCTTAGTGCCTACAGTTCACTCCCTCCTGCAGGCAGCTCCTGACCATGGTTTCTACCCTTCCTAAGGTCTCCAATGTGGCTTTGCTACATTTAATTGAGTTTGTTCTGCCAGTCTTAGGATCACTCTATGGTTTATTTATTCAGATATGAGTGATATTTATGAGGGAACAGAAGGCTGGCTGAGGACAAAGCAAAAGCTGACACTCTCCAACCTTTCCCCACCCCCACTCTTGGGTGGGACATATGTGACATTCTTTAGGAATTTCCCACCCATCTTAATGCTAATAACCTGCTAGAGGGAAAAATGACCTTGATAATGGCAAAGCCTCTGGATTTTGTAGGTCCTCATTAGCATATGAAAGTTCTATTGAAACCTCCCTTTTCCTTACTTCCCCCACCCCCATGGTGCCTAACCTGTCACCCCTCACATCTCCAGGGCAACAGCTCTTTCTTCCCATAGGTTCTGTCCCCATGCTTTAATAAACCATCATTTTGCACCAAAGATGTCTCAAGAATTCTTTCTTGGTCATCGTCTTTGGACCTCACGCCAGTGAACCTCACCTATATTCTAAAACTTCATCAATATCTAGTTGTAAACATGGGATGAGGTGAGCTTAGGGTCTTCCTATTCCACCATCTTTCTAAACGTCCTCCTCTCATGCATTCTTTCTTGGAAAGTTGTATTTATATATAACTTTTCTAAATCTAGCTTGACTTTCTTAACTTTTCTTCTGTCCTCTTTGTGTTGTACTCTTTCCCCTCTAACTAGAGAAACAAGGTCAAGGCATGTTCTCAGATGCCTGTTCATTAACAGCTCTGCGGGTGATGCTCCTAGAGAGGTCTTATGTGTTGTGTGATGTTCTCACACAAACTATGTTAATTTTTGATCAGTGATTATGAGTTTTAATTGTGTTTAGGTAACTGGAGGTTTGGTAAATAGGCCTCACTTTGAAATGCTAAATTGGAGCAGTGAATCTTAAAACCAAGGAATTCCCCAACTTGTGCTTTCTTTCTGCATGTTAATTCCTGAAGAAGAAAAACTGGTAGGTTGATAAGGTGTTTTTGCAAGCCAGCAAATATGAATATGGCTATGACTCTAGTTTTTTGTTTTGTTTTGTTTTGTTTTAGTAGAATGATATTTACTGCTGCATTATATGCATGTGTGTGTGCTTTATATTATATGCATGTGTGTGTATTTTTTCTTGCAAAGTTAATCTTTAAAAAATAGTTCCGGGGTGCCTGGGGGCTCAGTTGGTTAAGGGACTGCCTTTGGCTTCAGTCATGATCCTGACGTCTTGGGATCAAGTCCTGCATTTGTCTTCCTGCTCAGCAGGGAGTCTTCTTCTCCCTCTGACCCTCCCCTTTCTCATGCACTCTCTCTCTCTCTCATTCTCTCTCTCTCTCTCTCTCTCTCAAATAAATAAATAAAATCTTTAAAATATATCCAAGAGAATAGGGACAGAGGGGAAGGATTATTTATATTTTGGCCAAGTTTGCTTAGCTAGTATGATGCAGAATTTGGACTAAATATAAGCAGTCTGATTTCTAAGCCACCACCCAAGTGGACCCCTTTGGAAACTCTGGATCTTCTACTGCATATAAACATAGGTCCTTGCCATAAATATTAACATAATTTGTTTCTTTTAACTTAAATATTTTTATTTTGTTTTCAGCATTTAGACTTCTTTGCATCGAGGTTCCTAGTGACTACTTGGCACTCATTTTACAGTATTTTTATAAGTTTTTGTTATTTCTATCACTGTTAACTTAGTGTCTCTGCCTTTGAAGTCAGATTATACATGACAGAGCACCTCCTTTGCCTCTTTAAACTCTCTCACTGCAGTCTTCTTTTCCATGCATGTTGGAAGAGAAAAGAACAGATAATGTTCTTGAAATAAAATGATGCTTCTTTTTTTCTTCATTTCTCCCTTACTCCATCTTACTGCCTTTCTTAGGAAGAATTGCTGAGTTCATTGATAAGTCATTTTTGTTTTAGTGTCCAATACCCTATTGCTATTCTAGATGGTTTGAGAATAGTAACTTAATGTTGCCAATAAAAATTATTTAATACAACTTTTTGGTAATTTATCTTTAAATAGAGTATTATTTCTGTCTCTGAAGTTGATTTTGACTACTTAAAAATGCTAATGTAGTTGGCCCTTTAACAACACTGCAGTTGGGGGGTACCAGTCTCCTGCACAGTCAAAAATTCACTTATAACTTTTGACTATCCAAAAACTTAACTACTAATAGCTTGCTGTTGACTGGAAGCCTTGCTGATAACATAAATAGTCAATTAACACATATTCTATACTGTACTCTTACAATAAACTAGAGAAAAGAAAATGTTATTTAAGCAAATCATAGGGAAAAGAAAATACATTTATAATACTGTACTGTATATAATGAAAAAAAATGCAGTATAAGTGGACCTGTGCAGTACAAACCTGTGTTGTTTGAGGGTCAACTGTACATTATATGGTGTGCTTTTTTGATATGCATGACCATAGTATAAACATCAGAGTTTTAAGAGGGTATATAGTGAACAGTAGGTCACCTTCAAAATGCTTTTCCCACCTAACCATTGATTTAAGTTGTTTTCATAATTGTAATATCTACCTTCTGCCATTCCTTAAAAGTATGTCTTCTGCCTGCAAAGTAAATTAGGGATTTGTTCTGTAATGATTGTCTTCAATTAGGTATGTACTTGTGTCAGACTAGAATTCCATCAAATCTCAGCCAAGCACCTTTGTAAGATCATTTTTCTTTAAAATCTAATGCACTGAAATTTCCAAATAGTAATAAAGTATAATCATATAAACTACTGTTTTTTTATTTTATTTATTTCTATAAGGTAATCTGGGCTGAGAGATATTTGGGTTTATATTTAATTTCAGAGTTGTATTCAGTAGGAAATAACTAAATTAGTTTAACGGAAATGGGTCAGGAGGTCAGGACCAGACAAGGTGTTAATTTGTCCATAGATTTTACCAGGCAGATTGCCAATATTCAAGTCTATTAGTCAGGATTGAGAAGGACTCTTTGGGGCTACAATGTAAAATACTTGAGTATATGAATTATGTAAAAATTCTAAAAACTTTGGCTTCTGATCTCATATTTCCTGTAGTTTAATAGATTTTAGGGAATGATATTAGTCAAAAATTAGTGATTTTAGATTAGAAGTAGGACATAAAAGATTCTACTATTACACTTGGAAAATTTTAACTGGATTATAAGAAAATGGAATATTCATAAATAGTATATTTCAAGAGCCATCATCCCTCTACAGGGTATACTTTGTTAAGGTCAGTGTTCTTACTACCCATATGTTGTTATCCAAGCTTAATGTACTCTGATGGCCCCAGGCTTTCACTTGGTGTAAGGTGTGGATTGACCTTTAGAAGCTGCAGCTGTATTCAATGATTTGGTTTCAGCTTCTGTTTCTATATAACCTTCAGGTAGCTCTTTGAGAGATCCCAGTGCTAGGTGAGGCTTCACGATGACAAGGCAGTCTTATTCAGGTACTTTTGTATTGCCTAAAATTAGAAATTTAGGCTGCAAGTGTATGGACCGGTATGAAGGAAAAAATTCTTACGGAAAATGAGATTTTAGCTTGTAAAAACACTATTGTCAATATTTCTATGCACAGCTATTTGTTCCGAAAATAAATGCAGGTCAGCTCTGTCATTCACAAGCATGGTAAAGAAATATCGACAAGATATAAAAAAAGAAAAGACATAGTTCTTCACCTCAGGTTTTAAAAAATTGGAGTCTTTCTTTGTTCTTGATAGCTATTTGATTGTATTTTGACACTTAAGTTTCTGACCCTTAAAAAAAACAAACAAACAAAAAGTTGGAGGAAAAAGGAAAGAAAGAAAAGGAGGGAGGAAGAAAGAAAGGAAAGGACTGAAAATAAGTAAGAGTTGCATTCATACATACCTGTGCTTGCAGAAAAGACAGGTGATACAATCTATCCCAATTCACATCTGCTTAATTTTGAGCACCGCATAAAGAATAGAGTTCTTTGATTATTTAATGATGAACTTAATAAGAAAATTCATTGTTTTCTTGCTCAATAAAGTTTTAATAACTTAGGAGAGTGTATTGGTAATTTAGGGGAACAGCAAGTCTCATTAAAATCTGTTTTTAATAGAATTATCATGTACTTCAAATTAGATGATAGATCATCATCTTCAGTAGTTTTATTTTAAATAAGAATTATATACAATCAAAATATCAGTAAGACTTATTTTCTGAGACCATAGGAAAACCAAGTCAGTATCCCCATAGCTACATCATATTGATCATTCATTTGATTTAAGGAGAAAGAGGAAAAATATATTAGTGAAAGAGAGACAAATGAGTAGTATGCCTAGCCAATTCCCAACTCATCTGCAAGGGAAGCTAATGCAACTCTCTTACTTATTTATGGGAAATATGATAGATCCGGTTGTATAATTTATGCCTTCTCTTAGACTTTGTGCACCCCACTAATTGTATCACTTTCTTCTCTACACTTTTTGCTCAGGTATTTGGTATTATTACACTTGTTGCTCAGGTATTTGGTATTATTGCACTTTTTGGAATTTGTTTTTGTTTTAGGATGTTACTATCAATCTTTCACATACATCTAAACAGCATGCCTATAAAGAAAATCCAATTTTTAGTCTTAATATTTGGGAAAATTACTTCAGAGGTAATATAAGGAAAAAATTAAGCATTCACCCACATATGTCACTGTCGTTTTAACATTTTGCTTAAAATTGCATAATCGAAGCCTATCACTATATTTTGCTGCAAAGTGTTAAAAATAGCAAATTGCTTTAAATGGATTTTTTTCTTTATCTTGAAACTTTGGTGTAATAAATTATTTTAAGTAATGTTAATTTGGACTAGAATTGTAAATCGCAGTTTTTTAAGTTAAATACATTTTTAAAACCTTAGTTTTAAATTTCAGGATCCATGAATAATATTCTGAAGTTTCTGGTATTAACACACACACACACACACACACACCAACACACATACCTTTTGGAACTTTATAGACATCAAAAGTGTGCTTTAAAAAATTTCAATGTAAATTAGTTCAAAATATATAGATGGAATTCCTTTGAAATGCATTTGTGTTTAAAATTTAATGTAATACTTAGTTTGAATGTGTCTTGGGTTTTGCCTAGTACAAACATTTGAATTATCTTATTGAACTGAACTTACTGCTTATAACTAGGACAGAATATGCAAATATAACTCCTAAATCCATTGAAATAAATGCACAGTTAGCACAAATTTCTAAGAAACTCACATGAAATATATATATTTTTTATTTTTGGTGAAGGTTATCTAGACCAGTGCTTCTCAAACTTTATTGTACATCCATGAATTGCCTGCAGAATTTGATAAAAACAGAATATAACTTAGAATGTGGGAGATAGGATCTGATATTCTGCATTTCTAAAGAGCCTCACAGATGTTGATGTCACTGATGTTCCATAACCATGCTTAGGCTAGCAAGAATACAGTTCACAGACCACACTAGAGAGGTCTTTTTATTCCTTTGCTTAAAACTTCAAGAAAAATGCTTCTTTTCCATGATCTGATATGGAGTATATGTTCTAAATCCTTCCTTCTAGACTGCCATTCGGAAAGTTCTAGATATGGCATCCTCTGAAAGTCCAGAAACAATGTACACACATGGAGGTAGTTAACTTCTCTTTGCCTCTACTTTGTTATCTTGTTTTTGGTCTTGAAAAATACAGAGTTAATCTGATGATAGGTTTTGAATTTAGTAGGAAGTTGACCAGCATAATTAAAATAGCTGTCAGGGGGTGCCTGGGTGACTCAGTTGGTTGAGCATCTGCCCTTAACTCGAGTCATGATCCCAGGGTCCTGATATTCAGTCTCACATTGGGCTTTCTACTCAGCAGGGAGTCTGCTTCTCACTCTCCCTCACCCCCCACTCATGTTTTCTCTCTCTCTCTTTGAAATAAATAAATAAAATCATTTATAAAATAAAATAGGTGTCAGGGGCGCCTAGGTGGCTCAGTGGGTTAAAGCCTCTGCCTTCAGCTCTGGTCATGATCCTGGGGTCCTGGGATCGAGCCCCACATCAGGCTCTGCTCAGCAGGGAACCTGCTTCCTCCTCTCTCTCTCTCTGCCTACTTGTGATCTCTGTCTGTCAAATAAATAAATAAAATCTTAAAAAAAAATAGCTGTCAGACATGGACGCAGTTTTGAACTTCAACTAGCTATATTTAAGGAAGTGTAAACATTAAGAGAGTCATGGTAGTGGTTACAGCCATATTAGAAATAAAGTTTAACAGTATCTCAACAGAACTAAACTTGACAGAGAATATGAGGAATTTGCTCTGATATAGCAGGCTTTAAAATTTTATGTTTGTGGTTTATCAAAATTATAACCATTCTTACATCACACAAAGACTCATCTTAGTAGGTTTGTTAAATATGACATTATTGTCAAATATTAAGTTACATCTTGTTACGATATATGATTTTTGCATTTTCTGCTTTGTCATTTGATTTCTTAATGACGAGAGACCAAACATAGATAGATCTTAATACAGAGATTCTTGCTAAGAATGTTGAGGATTTTCCTCTATGATACCTAATAAAAAAGAATGTGTTCAATAAATTTCACTTAATTATAGTGCTGTGCTTATACTTACATTTATTGACTGGTCAAGTTAACCAAGACATACTTGGTCCTTTTGCTAGAATTCACAGACCTGTACTGTGAAACAAAAGAAACAGTTTGTCTAAATTAAGCATTTAAGCAATGTATTTTCTTTTTTAGTTTTTTTTTTTTTTTTTTTAAGATTTTACTTATTTAAGAGAGAGAGCAAGAGAGAAGGAGAGCGAGAGAGAGCACAAGTGGGGGGCAGGGGTGGCAAGCAGGGGGAGAGGGAGAAGCAGTCTCCCCATTGAACAGAGAGCTAGACATGGGGCTCAATCTCAGAAGGCAGATGCTTAACTGACTGAGCCACCCAGGTGCCCCGCAATGTGTTTTCATCTAATATGACTGGATTTAAAGAGATCTTGTATATTATATAAACAATGACTAATAAAACTTCTGGTGTATAAGACATATTTAGCATATGAACATAAATATTGTAACTTAGGACTATAGTTAGGTTTTATTCAAGGATTTAGAAATAAGTGAAGTATAATAATTCTTTGAGACGTTAACCATGACATTAACACAGGAGAGCAGAGCAGGAATGTTCAGGTCATTGGAAGGGGAAGGAATATTTAGCAGACCTATGTGACTTAATTGTTACCTGAGTAAATTGTTACTAACAGCTGGTGAAAGAATGGATGTTCATGTGGGGAGTCGATCAGTGACAAAAACGTAGATAAAGAAGAATAATAGGGATAATATTTCACAGGATCTGTCCATTTCTTTTGGGTGAAGACTTTGCATGCCCTTTTTCCACACTCTCATTCACACTTCTTTTATGCCTGCCTTTTTTGTTAATGAGGCTGTCTTAAGTGTGAGATGGATGATGACTCTCTTAGCTTATTGTCACTAAACATTGATACACCTAACTTTAGTTTTGTTTTGATTTCTTGAGAAACATGCAAATTTTTATCCAGCTTTCCCTTGTAGAGCTGATTAAAACAGAAAATACACAAATCACTTGGATTTGAGTATCTCAGGACTTAAATTTTATTTTTTATTACAAAATAATAAGTTGGTATATTGTACTGTGTGGAAATCCCAGGTTAGGGGTTAGGATTTGAATACTCGGATGAAACTGAACACATGAACTGACTTTGAGTTCCTTCTTGAAGTTTGGCAATATATATAAGAAATGCAATTAAAATTATTCTTTTTGATAAGAAAGTCATTATGCTAAATCCTTGTACAAACCTGTATTCTATTTTTATAAAAGTAATGGGAAATAGAAGATAATTCTTTATAGAGTTCAAATTACCATTGCCAGGTTACTTTAATCCCAAGTATAAATACAGAAGTGGAAATTGAGGAAGAAGTAGGATAAGTCTATAGGTATCTGTTTAAAAAAAAAAAAAATCCAGTTCTCAAAGAGTAGAATAACTTTTCCTCCCAGATCCTTTAAAGGTTTTAGAATAAGTGGGACAGGCTGGCAGAACATGAAGAATGCAAACTGTGTCATACACCCTTCAAATTCCATATTTGCTTTATCTTTCTGTCCTCAGAGATGGACTGACAAGTATAAAGAAGATGAACCCAAGGGTTTCTGGACACAGTCAGAGTGGAAGGACCTCCATTATTGGTCTTACTATGTTTTATCTTTCAGTGTTCTTGGAATTCGATGGGTGCTTTTGGAGTGGTATAAAAATAAATAAAAAGCAGAAAGCTAATTTGTAATTGGTTGTATAAATGTTCCAAAATTCATTTTATCTTCTAAATTTTTTTGTTTGTTTATTCAGTAGATACTATTAAAGGGTTATTCTAAGCCCAGCATTATGCTATGTCCTGGAGACTTATGGTCTTTGAAAATTTGTCAGCTTTTGCTTTCATGGAGTTTGCAGTTTAGTGGAGATGACTAAAGCATATACAGGGGTCATAACTATATGTAAAAAAAGCAAATAGATATGACTGTGTTCATTGCACACTAGAGATGAATAATAATAGGTGGATATTCATTGAAGTCTGGAAGACTTCCTAAATTACCAATTAGCTGAGATCTAAAGAATGCATACTTTTAAGTAAGAAACAAGTCATTTAATGCAGTATTTGCAAAGACCATGTGAAGAGAATAAACATGGCTTAAAGAGACTATCAGAAAGCCACTGTGGCTGGAGATGCATGTGTAAAGATAAGGATTGTGCAAAATCTAGAAAAGATGATCTGGAATTGACTTTATAAGAAAAACCTTTCCAAACTCGGACAATTTTGAAAGAACTGAGCATAATTAATAATTATGCCAGGATTACAAGCAAAAGATAGGAGTTTCCTGGGCAAGCTGAGATAAATGGTCTTTCTATCTATAAGAGATTCCAAGGATGGCCTCTAAATTAAGATAAACAACTTTTTTTTTTTTAATTGAAAGGAGTTTGAATTGTTTGCAGTCTTTGCTGGTGCAGTAGGTGGCATTGTATTCACTGGTAACTTTTTGACTCTGAATTGGCATCAGAGCATAAGGATTTATATCTCCTATTGACTGATGTTTTATCATAGATGTTCTCTGCCATTGGAGAGACTGTTATGAATTGGTATATTTCTATATAGGCATTTTCCAGTCATCTGATGTCCTGGTTCTTATTAAAGTAATTGATAAGTGAGCTATCTGTAAAGGCTATTTGGGATCAAGTTTAGAGATATAACAAGACAATATTTTAGAAACATTTTGTTAAATGACATATGAAAGCAAAAAACATGTATTCGGAGGAGACGGTAAACCAGTTTAGATTTAGATAGTCATTAAACTTTAAGGGTTTGGAAAACTTTAAAGAGTAGTATGCTTTATTCCCTTTATGGTGGTTGTTTTTAAATTTAGAGGCTGGTCTCCTTCCCTTTCTCTCAAAAGAAAATTGAAAGTATGGTGAAAGTTGTAGATAATTCTGCTCGTAACCTCTGAAAACATTCTGAAAGGGGGTGAACAATAAAACTGGGCAATGCTCTGATGCTTTTCACCACTTCATAACAGCTAGCAGACTCTGGTGTGAAAGAAATTGCACTTGTAGTAAGATAGAAGGCATCATTTGATTAAAATGGAAAACAAACACTAAAGAGTAATAGCCAAAAGGAGGGTTAAGAACCCATTGCACTCCATCCACAGAACAATTGACTTTCTGTTTTTATACATCAGTCACGTGAGCTTGGTCAATATCTGGTCCGGAGAGAAGGACACATTCTGTATATGCTGACAAAATCAGGTTTATGTATTTGCACTTCTGAAGGGCAGACCTTTGACCATAGCAAATTTGCTAAAGTAATGAATGCCATCCCAGAGGACTCCTGGTAGCCATCTTGCTAGCCTTACACAGGAAACATACATTCTGTGTATAACTGCAGTGGTTAAAAATTCTTATTTAAAATCTAGTGGTTCACTTTGGGAGATGCCATTGATCTGGAGAGGTATTGGCACCTTTGAATGTTAAGTGTGGAATATTACTTTTAACTTGTGAATAATGCTATATATTATAACTAAATGCAGTTGAACCAAAGTAAGAATTGGAATTTTGATGATTGTCAGTTAGGATATCTTAAATACAGATAAAATTGTATAACTGACATTTGGAGGAATTCACTGCTCAAAATCTATGAGGGCAGTTATGAGAGTTCACTTTGCAGGTTTAAGATTGTTGCAGTAATAAAAGCTATAACTAACTAGACATGTGATAGGAGGTACATAAATGAGACTAAGTGGAAACAAGTGAGTGGAATTTGGAATAAAATAAAAATTAAACTTAAAAAACCCTGGATTTTAAGAAGTGTTCAGTTTGTGTAAATATACATGTGTATGTGTATAACATATATATGTATATAATATTCAAAAACACTTTTTGTATCACATTATTGGGAAATCTAAAACCTTAAAAAAGTTTAAAAACTTTTTAAAAGTTTTGAAAAAGCTTAATGCCTTTATATACCTTCAATATCTATATATGTAAATTTATTCAAGGATCAGACCTTCAAGGAAATTATTTTAAGCATGGTTAGTAATGACAATAAGCGAAGAAGTTTTTTGATTAGAAAAAATTTGAAATTGGAAAGGAAAATGTAATAATTATCATTATATGTTTTTGTTCCGTTTGTTAATCCTAAATTTTTTTTAAAACCCATATTCTGAGGGATTTCATAGGACTCAAGTTTTTGGTAAGGAAGCAAAGCAGATAGTATTTGTCTTTCCTTCTTTCAATCCTTTATATCATCAGCATCTGATCTGATCTTTGGGAAAATTCCATTCCTCACCCTGCCTGAAAACCAGTAAGCGTTTCAGAGAAAACACACTATAGCTTTAAATATTGTATCATGTCAGTCTTTGGCAAAAAAAAAAAAAAAAAAAAAAAAAAAAAACAAAAAAATTTAACCTTCAGTTTTTTTTTTTTTTTTTTATTTATTTGACAGAGATCACAAGTAGGCAGAGAGGCAGGCAGAGAGAGAGGAGGAAGCAGGCTCCCTGTTGAGCAGAGAGCCCCGGCCCTGATGCGGGGCTCGATCCCAGGACCATGAGATCATGACTTGAGCCGAAGGCAGAGGCTTTAACCCACTGAGTCACCCAGATGCCCCTCAACCTGCAGTTTCTTCAATGTATTATTTGTATGCTAGAATAGGTGAAAGAAAGCTCTCTACCTTAAGTCTCAAGAAACTTTTGCTAAAGAAACTGGATATGGAGCGATCCTTCATGAGAATCACCCCTAGGGGGTATTTGGGGATGACACTTATCCTATGGTCAGTTGACTGTAGCAGTTAATAGATACTCACTGGCAATGGAGCTCAAGTAAAGGGTGATTTTTAAAAAAAATTAATTTGGGGCATAAAAAACCTGGCAGTAAGTGAGCACCAGTAACCAAGGTAGCTAGGATGAACGACTTTGGGAGAGGTCTAGCTGACCAGTCCTTATGATAGCAAACAACAGTAACAATAATATAAATAACAATTACATCAGCAACAGCATTTTTGGAACTATTAGATCTAGCAATGTATAAGAATTTTAATGTTCTATTATATAGTTTCCACCAGGAACATATGAGTTAAGCATTATTTACAGGTAGAAATAAGCAAAAAAAATAAATAAATAAAATAAAAATAAGAAAGCAGGGCATTGAATAAACTTGGAGATTTTTCTAAGTCAATGAATTATAATTTGAGTTAATAGCAGATCTGGGATTTGAACCCAGTTGAGTCAGATCCAAAGCCTTTTTCTATTTATTTGTTTTACATCCTGGACTCCTTAAAAGCCAGAGCATGACAAATCTTTATCATTTTATTTTAGGTAAGCTTTTGCACTAAAGTTGATATACTATGTAATACTTTGATATTAAAAAACCTAAATATAGAAACTCTCAGACTAACAATTTTATCTGAAACACTTACCAAAAAATGAGACCATAAATGGTAACAGAAAAATACTATGGGATGTCAACAAAAAAACTAAAACTATAATTTGAAAGAATATTTAATGAAGCATTTTCAGTATTTTCAAGATTCCCTTATCCTGTTCATTAGATTTCAAACTAAAATTAGATTCGTACAATTAAACATTACTGAATAATTATAATGAGGAAGTGTCTTTGGACTATTTATACTTCCACATCATAATATAAAAATATGGTTTCTTAGGATGGGTAGAGTGTTGTAGTGTTGTTGAGGAACACAGGTTCTAGATTGTGTTTGCTGGGGTACAAATTAGGGCTTTGCAACACAAGCAAATGAATTTATCTGACCCTCAGTTTTTCCTTTTAGTGAATGAAAGATTAACAACAGTATCTAGCTCAAAAGTTGTTTTAAGAATTTAATAGTTGTAGGTCCTTGCTCCTATAATTGGCCCATAGTAAATGCACAATGAAATTTACTTATTTGTTTTTGTAATTGTGTTCTAACTTGCTTATACAATAAAGCTCAAACTGCTTACCATGACATACAACTCCTCTATTTATCTCTACCTACAACATAATCTTCAGGGCACCTGGGTGGTACAGTGGATTAAGGTCCAACTCTTGGTTTCTGCTTTGTGATTTCAGGGTCCTGATCTCAGGATTGTGAGATTGAGCCCCACTCTCAGGGAGTGGGGCTCAATCATTGTGGAGTCTGCTTGAGATTTTCTCTCTCCTTCTCCCTCTGCCCTTCCTGCTAGTGCACACTGTCTTTCTCCCTCTCTCTCTCTCTCTCTCTCTCTCATTCTAACAGGCAGTCAGTCTAGAAACAAAAAACAAAACAAAACAAAACAAAAAACACATAATCTTCTACCATTCTGAGTTATTTTGCATTTTTATGTTCCCTAGCACCAAATACTGTCTCAAGTCTCTCTCTATTTGGAATGGCCTTTCTTTTTCACTCTACAGACATCTACTCATTCTTTACCAGACTCAGATGCAACTTCTTGGTAATGCCTTCTGCATATTGTTTATAACTGCTTGAATTTTAATTTCTTCCCCTCTGTACCCACAATATTGTATTTATCTCAATTATGATAGCTACTTAGAAAACTAAAAACTAAAATCTTATCATGTGGAAAAATAATATTGCGTTTTCTTTTGTGTGTGTGTGTGTGTGTGTGGTAATAGTTTTAATGCCAATGATAGTTTCCAGCCTGTTTTTCATTGTCTTTGCAATAGGTGAACAAATTTAGATCACCAAAACAGTAGCTAGATTGAGGATGTAGAGGATGGAAAACATTTTTTTCTGAGCTCTATCTACACAAGGCCTGACATATCCAAATTGAAAAGAAAGATTCTTTTCTAAAAGTATCTGAGAAATCTGAAGTATACTTACTAAGTATGTCTTATTTGTATGTCTGTATTCTCTAGAAAGAGTAGAAAAGAAAGCTAGCATGAAATTGAACTAGTCAAGGTGATGTCTCTTGGCAGAATCATTTATGACAAAACTATACTTACAGCAAAATATTCTATAGTGTACAGTTTCATTTACTATGTAGATGAAAGCCCACAAAAGAGCTCTGCACTATGTTATTATTGTTATCAGATCCTCTTTGTGGTATTATGCATTTATAAGAGGTTATACCATATAAGAAGTAATGTTCTCCTACAAAATGCAATAAAGTGTAATTTCTGTAAGGCACAAAAATACTAAAGTAGAATCAAAACAAAAGGACACCTTTGGTGATAGAAATTATTGTATAGAATTAGAAGTTTCTTATCACACATAAATTGACGTAATTTATTATTTATTATTGACTTGAAAAAGGGCAAATGTGATTTTTTTTTCCGTTTTCTTAGCAAATAAGTAGAGAGGTAGCAATAAGCACTATAAATAAAAATGAAATTATAAGTACCTATTCTGATAGGTTTTCAAGACTCAAATTGCTAAATACCCTCTTGGGTTGTGTCTGTTTATGGCATGTCAGTGACACATGGAACAGGTTTTTTATTATAGTAAAAACTAACCATTTGACATTGACAACGAAATGTTGAAGATGCTGTTTACCCTTGTTTCTACACACCATATTGTGAACTGAGATACAAGAAGTTGTGCTAATTTGCAGAATTATTCTGATGATATTTTTGTATTTTGGATGCCCAGTTCACCGTCTATCACTTTTACTTTCCTCCTGGCTGGAAAATCAAGGAAACGTTTAATGAAATATATGCAGCATTTATCTAGAAGTGTGCTTTAGTTTTTAGAATCCCATGTCAATATTGGGAATGTGCACTTGTTTACTAATCCATGTAAACCTATTGAATTTAAAAATTTTTGAAACTAGGTTAAATTTACAGGATTTTGAAGTCATTATAATTTATCTTTGACAGCACATATCCCCTAGAATTTCTTATTTCTTTAAGACAGACTATTTCTTCAAGATTTTATGCTTTTGTCCCTAAAGAAAACCAAATCATTTGTAATGTCAAAGTCTCTCCTATTGGGGGAAAAATATACTACAAATATGCACGTTCTTCAGCCTCATTGTAGCTACTCTTTGACCCTCTCTTTCACTGGCCTACTTCATTGCAAAAGAGGTTTTGTTCTCTTATGTCTCCATCTTCTATCTCTCTAACATTAGTATTTCATTCCCAGGTAGAAAATATGATTATGACTCGATTGTAATATATTTTCAAAAATAGATAATATATGAATAGTTTTCTCTAACATTTTCTTATGTTGCTTTTATTTTTCTTTTGCCCAGTATTTTTCATTCCCATTTCAATCTAATTTTTCTCTTCTCAATTAGTTTTGATATTGATGCTGATATCAGATGACAGGTATTAGAAGATGATGAATGTTGGAGTTTTTTCAGTGTAACACTTTATATATGCACATATTATTGGATATTAGATTATTCAAAGTTTGCTGTAAAAATTTTCTACACACAATATGACCCAAATGAACAAAAGTTAATTTTAATTTTTGACACTATGTAAATTTTCAAAATTCATGAGTCTTTTATTACTACCTTGAGAAATGTATAATTTTAATGATTATACTTCCTTTTATAGTTTACTCTACTTTCCATGATCTTTGCTTTGTATTTTTATTTTTATTTTTATTTATTTTTTTTTATATTTTATTCATTTATTTGAGAGAGAGACGGTGAGAGAGAGTCTGAGCGAGAAGGTCAGAGGAAGAAGCAGACTCCCCACGGAGCTGGGAGCCCGATGTGGGACTCGATCCCGGGACTCCAGGATCATGACCTGAGCCGAAGGCAGTCGCTTAACCAACTAAGCCACCCAGGTGCCCCTGTATTTTTATTTTTAAAAATAGACTGTGATATTTATTGTTGGTGGTCCGTGAGAGAGAATCCTAAGCAGGCTTTACACTCAGAGTGGAGTGTGACATGGGATTCGATCTCATGATCCAGAGATCATGACCTGAGCTGAAACCAAGAGTTGGACAACTGAGCCACCCAGATGCCCCAGTTTGTCAGTTTTTATTCATTAACTCTACCATCTCTTTTGGTATTACTTATATCTTTATCTCATAAGTTATGTACTCTTATAGTAAACCAGTAGATTTGAAGAATCAAGAAATATTTTTTAATCTACTAGCATTTATGAAGACCATGATTCTCATGTTAAAATGCTATATAGCAAGCTTCCATAACTAAGATGTCAAAACCGTATTGTTTTCCCATGTGCTCTAATTCACTTTTCTTTAAGTTTTCCTGATTCTGTTGAAATTCAATATAAAATGTGACTTTACTAGAATATCTCATATATTGAGTATGCTTTTGCTAAATCTTAGTAATGCTAACTTTTTTCTTCATTAACTTATTATGTGTTTTTAAGGCGGGACACAATTTTAGTTTTCAATAAAATGTTTAGGGAAATAAACTAAAACTTAATCAATTTGTGCATATATTAAAATCTTACATATTGGGGTGCCTGGGTGGCTCACTGAGTTAAACCTCTGCCTTCAGCTCAGGTCATGATCTCAGGATCCTGGGATCCAGCCCCACGTCGGGCTCTCTGCTCAGTGGGGAGCCTGCTTCCCCCTCTCTCTCTACCTGCCTCTCTGCCTACCTGTGATCTCTCTCTCTCTCTGTCAAATTAAAAAAAAAAAAAATCTTACATATTAAACTTTCTGATTAGATTATTTTAGCTAGTTTCATAATAGTATTCTGGATACTTCTTATAAAAATAGTCCTTTCGTTGGTGGCTTCTCATTATACAAATAAAGCTATTATAGAGACAAGTCTTTTTAATTTCCTATCTGTTGTTATGGAAGAGATATTATTAAATGTGGATGCGGGATGGGAGGTAAGGCAAAAAGAGCTTTGCAAAAAGTAGAGGTCCATCCCTTTGCAGTATTTACTGTTTAAATGAGAAATTTTATAATACCAGTCACCAGACACAGTGTTGATTGGCATTGCTTATTGCTAAGTATATACTGTGTTAGTCAAAATTGTCTTGATAAAATAAACCAGTCCCAAATGTATTAGTATAATCCAGTAATTTTCTTTCGTTCATGCAAATCCATTGCAGATATTTTTGACCAGGTGTATTGTAGGCAACCATACTCTAGGCAGTGACCTCAGAATCTAGGCTCTTTCCCTCACATATCTTCTCTCTCAGTCCTTCATGTCTATTAGTGTGAGTAGCGTAACACATGAGAGAGGGTGAGGGATATTATATGGCATAGTGTGCATGTGGCACAAATGATTTTCACCAACATTCCACTGGGCAGGAATCACTTGCCAGTTCTTCTCTATAAACATGGGGACTAGAAAAAGTAGTCATTTTGCTGACCCAATGGTAAATGGAAAAATTTTTGAAACTATATCATGAGAGGGGTAACTGGTATTTGTATCTGGAGACACTTTGCAAAGAAATACCCCCTTAGTACCAAATAGACCCAATTAACAGTTATTTAAAATAGTTGTTCCTGATAAAGTTGGCAGTATGTCAATTTATTCTTTCCATTCTGTTTTACATCATTAATGGAGCTGTCCTACCTGCCAGCCATCTCAAGATGGCTACCTACATGGTTCAGTGTATTTCCTCCAGATGATGGCACCTGGGAATGGCTCTAGAGGCTGTGTCTCAGGGAGGTGTTAGCAGTGAAATCTAGGCCTTTGGCCCTAGATTCTTCTGTTCCAGCCATGCAGGTGAGTGGTGTACTGTTAATGTCACAAACCCAGTACATCGAGGCATCTAACCATGGCTCAGCTCTTTCACTTTGAGAAGACTGAGGAAATAGACTTCAAGAAAGGCCACTCCATTTAGGCTATTTGATGCTCATTCTGGAATGAGCTGATGAAGACCAGGCCTTCAGTCTGAATATAACACAAATCAAAGAAGGGCAGCGATCACAATGAATGATAGAACCAAGATTCATAGAAGTCTTGGCATAGCTGGAACAATGGGAAATCCTAACAATGTGAAATTTAACAGAGACAAACCAACTCTTCACACATGTCCTCTACATAGCAAGTGAAGGGTCTTGCCTTAGCAGCAGACTGTTAAAAAAAAGATTTAGGAGATTTAGTTCACAATGTGCTGAAGCTATCTCACAGTGGATGTGGACTAAACTTGTGAACTGTGTAAGATGTAAGATGAAAAGATAAGGAGAGGGGAAGAAGAGTTGATAGTCCTGATTACTTCTAAGGTGGTCAGCCTATCTCTGAATAGTGGAGACAAAAGCTGGAACCACACTGGCAGCCAAATATTGAAGACTAGGAATATTTTTTTCTGAAGTAGAAAAGATACAGGGAACATGAATGATCTTGAAATATTTGAATGGTTGTGATATGAAAAAGGTATTAATTAATAGACTTGCATTGAGTAGTAAGGGAAGGAAGGTTTTTACTAACCTGAAAGTAGAAGTTTAAGGCTTTAAAATTTTTCTAGGTTTAAAACTCTGATCTTACTAGTGATAAAATAAGCTAATTCTAGAGGGGATATGCTGCTCATCATTAAGTGTTCAAATAGGATGTAAAGGAAATTCACGCATTGGAAGAGGTGTTGACAAGATGACTTTTAGGACTATGTGCAGCCCTGAACGTACATGATTCTTTGATTCAGCCATAACTTACTGAGACCCTCATTTAAACAAAATTTCTTCTGATCCATCATTAGGTGATGGGACTAAATGAGTTCAGTAAACATCCACTAAAATTTATAGTGTATGGCATCTTATACTAGATTTTAGAAATACAGACATAGTCCCTAATCCTTTGTAGCTAAACTTGAGAAACTTACAAGCTGATACATCACTATAGAATAGAAGAAAGGGGAACCCTTCTACACTGTTGGTGGGAATGCAAGCTGGTGCAACCACTCTGGAAAACAGCATGGAGGTTCCTCAAAAAATTGAAAATAGAGCTACCTTATGACCCAGCAATTGCACTACTGGGTATTTACCCTAAAGATACAAATGTAGTGATCCAAAGGGGCACGTGTACCCGAATGTTTATAGCAGCAATGTCCACAATAGCCAAGTTATGGAAAGAACCTAGATGTCCATCATCAGATGAATGGATAAAGAAGAGGTGGTATATATATATATATACAATGGAATACTATGCAGCCATCAAAAGAAATGAAATCTTACCATTTGCGACGAAATGGATGGAACTAGAGCGTATTATGCTTAATGAAATAAGTCAACTGGAGAAAGACAACTATCACATGATCTCCCTGATATGAGGAAGTGGAGATGCAATGGGGTGGGGGTTAAGGTGGTAGGAAAAGAAAAAATGAAACAAGATGGGATCGGGAGGGAGACAAACCAAAAGAGACTCTTAATGTCATAAAACAAACTGAGGGGGGTAGGGGGGAGGGGGGTTGGGAGAGGGTGGTGGGGTTACATTATATGTTTAAATTAAAAAAAAAATACATAGGACTGTTAAAAAAAAAAAAAAGAATAGAATAACTAGTGTTACAGAGGGGAGAAAGGAGGATCAGGGAAAGGAAAACAAAAAGGACTCGCCTAGTAGGGAATATTTAACCTGGGCTTATATGGTGAATGAGACCAAATGTCAAGAAAACATGTTTGTATTAGCAATTGGAGATTTAATTTATGGAAACATATTGGATACAGTGACATCTAGTTCTATATGCTTCAGCTCTTCTACTTTCTTCTCAACTTTGACTCCTGGATGCTAAGGCCTAAAAATATCCTCAAGCACATTAGGTATTCTGAAGCAGAGAGATAGATTCTACAATATTAGAAGACAGTACTGACTTTCTTTCTGCTATTTATTAAGGAAATCAGATTCACTTGGTCCTAGCAGCTCTTAAGCAGTACATTTGACTAGCAATTGATGAAGACTGTTAAGATCGTTCTCTTGGAGAAAGCTTTCTTTTCTCAGTATTACTTCAGACTTTCTGGAAAAGGATTTTTTTTTTTTTTTTTTGTTTTCACCTATTTTCTAGCTTTGCTGGCTGAAAACATTGCAGAATATTGAGGAGCCCTGGGCTTGGTTGTTAGAGATCCTGACTTGGAGAATATCCATTCCACAGGAGTCCCGTTCTACTTCTTCAGTTTTGCATGAGAGTAACTCTCACCTTATTCATAAGTCAAAAACAATTACTAGGTGCTTTCTTGTTTCTAAGGATAAATAATAAGGTAAATAGACATGGCTCCTGAGTATTTACAAAGCAAGAGTATTGAGATCTGTGTAGTATAGTATTGCATATACATAAAGAGATTAGTACGATAGAAGTGATAAATGGAGATATAAAGCAATAGGGAAATTAAGGATTATTTAGTAACTTATTTTCTAGCAGATGGCTAATGATTTGGGGACAAATAAAATGAGACTCACTTTATAATGTACTCCAAAATAATTCTTATATGGATTTAAGTTTAAATTGTGAAAAGGAAAACCACACAATGTCAGGATGGAGGAAGACTGCTAATTATTAAGTTATTAAAAGGTAAAATAATTATAAGAAAACATGGACACACTTGATTACATAAATGTCAACACTGTAAACAAAATTCTAACAGTGAACTGGGAAAGAATGTTTGCATTAATATTTGCAGAATAAAAGATAAGGAAGATAAAGATGGCAACTCTTTATAATAAAATTAGTAGTGATGAAGAAAAATTACAAAATACACAATAATATCCAATCTCATTAATAATGGAAAATGGGGGGGAGTGACTTTGTCATCTCTTATATTAATAAAGTCCTTTTTCTGTTACATTTATTTTCATGGATAGTGCATGGAGTTGTCCCAGAGTGGAAGAAGTTGAATTTTAGTGTTCTTTTGGTGGGTGAAAAGTTAATGTAAATTTCTTGATGGGTGTTTGGTAGTATTTATCAAGTCTTGAAAATGTTCAAATTCTTGGGGCGCCTGGGTGGCTCAGTGGGTTAAGCCTCTGCTTTTGGCTCGGGTCATGGTCTCAAGTTCTGGGATCGAGTTCCGCATCAGGCTCTCTGCTCAGCAGGGAACCTGCTTCCTCCCTCTCTCTCTCTGCCTGTCTCTCTGCCTGCTTGTGATCTCTGCCTGTCAAATAAATAAATAAAATCTTAAAAAAAAAAAAGTTCAAATTCTTGACTAGTAATTCCACTTCTTAGAATTTATAGTAAAAAATGGAGATGTTCATGAACATCCATATCCAGGTGTTTACTGCAGCAAAGTATAGTAACAAAAAAACTATAAACGATTTAAATATTAAATAATACAAGAATTATAGAAATAATAGCATGTCAAATAATTTCAAAGATGTACTAAGAATCATATTCTTAAAAAAACATCTTTGCCTTAGTAAAATGGCTTCTTCATACTTTTATAATCTACTTACTCATTGTTCAAAGTTCTTTGAACTCACTTGTAGCTGATAGTGCAAATGCATGCAATCATTCATTCCTTTATGCATTTCACAAGGATTTATTGCTGATTTTCTGTGCTATTGTGCCATTATTACTTTGTATAAAGGCGTTGTTCTATGGCACCAGAGGTACTGCAGTTAAAGTTGCAGCTTGCATTTTAGAGGTTAAGACACATAAATAATTTTAAGTAGTAATAGATTATGAAAAATAAATCATGACTAATAAGCTAGACAGAGTTTGGGGGTGTATGATATTTTACATATAGTTTTCAGGGAAAGTCTCTATAAGTTGACATTTGAGCAGAGACCTGAAATAAGTGTGGAAATGGGTCATGGTGATCTCTGAGTAATGAATAGTTTAATAGAAGCAACAGCACTTGCATAGGTCCTAAGAGAGAATAAGTAACAATGTGGAAACCAGTCAAAGCAGAGTGGTGTGAAACATGAAAGAGTGGTCAAAAATGAGGATTGAGAGAAGTGGGGTGTGGGTGAGGCCTTGATCTATAAGACCCTGTAATGCAATGCTGAGTTCTGGTGTTTGTTTGTTTTAGGAGGGATGGAGTCTGGGTTTTTGTTGTTTTGTTTTGTTTTGTTTGAGTGGTATGGGAAGTCATCAGAACATTTTTACCAGAAAAGTAACTATAACTGGCTTATGATTACAAAGGAACATTCTGACTATTGTCTGGAAAAATAGTTTAGAAAAAGGCACAAGTGAAATCAGGTAAATAATAGGTTACCTTAGCCGTCTGGATAAGACATAGTGGTCCCTGGTACAAGGCTAAAGGTGCTGAGAAGTGGTTGAGTTTGGCATGTATTTTGACTTTTGGTGACAAGATTTAGGTAATAAATTAAAGTGTGAACAATAAATAGAAGTCATAGATAGTTGGAAAGTGGTCTAAAGAGATTCTAAGTATTAGAATCTAAATAAATAAAGCCATGGGACTTACTTAGGGAGTAAGTATAATGAAAAACAAAAATCTATGATCTAAGTCCCACATTAATTCAACATTTAGAGTTTGGGTAAATTACAAAGATTCAGAAATGAAACTTTAGTCAACAACTTGGTCAGCGAGGCCAAGGGCTAACCAGATACTTGTGATCCCATGTAGTCAAGTAAAGAAGATGGCTCATGACTGAGAATGATCAAGTGTCAGGTTAATAGAGATGAGGACTCTAGAGTGACCATTAGATTTGACAACATGGCAGCCATTTGAGATTGATAAGATTAATTAGGAGAAAGGTCTGGAAGAAATCTGGACTAGAGAGAATGGGAACTGAGAAAGTGCAGGCAGTAAGGAGAAACAAATATTTGGACAACTTTTGATAAAAAAAATCAATCAATCATAGTGGCTAGAGAGACATTTGGGGGAAAAAAAAAGGTATTTTTTTTTAATTGAGTATAATATAACATGTGTCTGTCCAAATGGAGTTATTCAAAAGAGAGAGAGAGATTGATGATTCAAAAGAAAGGAAGATAATCAAACTTGGCATGTTACCATTTACAACATCTACAATAGCATGGTCACAGTTTGTTATTTCTGTAAAAGAGGAGATCTTTTAAAATTTTTTCTCATTTCATATATCTAACATTCCAAGAGAAAGAGAGGCCCAGAGCTTTAGTGCTCTGTCTTAACAATCAAGAATTCCCTGTGAGATTAATTGCCACAGCAACCTCAACACCCTTAACTGTCTAGCCCTTACTTAAAAAAAATAACCACATCTACCCCTATTCTTACTTTCTACTATCTTATATCAATGGAGTGTCTTTCCTTCTACCCAAAGGTAATCCCTTTGTTTTGTGGATCTAGTCACAAGGGCTATTTTTTTCAACCAAAGCAGCACTGATTAAGACACACTGAAAACATATTTTATAATGGAAAAATGAATAAATCTAAAAATTTTCTTATAATGTATTGTATGTGCTATAGATAGTAAAATAATGATATCAAAACATGAGGAAAGCGTCTGTGTTCACATATACCATTTAAAAATATAATCTGCGCAAATAACATATTATTTTTGAAAAGTTTTGTTTAATTCTTCAGACAGATTAGCTTTAGAAAGCAATATTTGGGGGGCATCTGGATGGCTCAGTTGGTTAAGTGTCTGACTGGGTTTCAGCTCAGGTTATGATCTGAATGAGGGTCTTGAGATAGAACCCTGCATGAAACCCTGTGATAGGCTCTGTGCTCGGTGGGGAGTCAGGGAGATTTTCTTCCTCTCCCTCTGTCCCTTCTCTCTCTCTCTGCTTCTCAAAATCTCTCTCTCCAAAAAATAAATAAATCTTAAAAAGCAATGAAAGAAAGCAATTCTAGATTATAGGAAAAACTTAATGGTTTTCTTCATATGGTACAAATTATAATTAAAAAGGTAGGTCTAATTTGAGAGATGTACTCAGTGAAATAAATGCTGTTTTCTCTATTATCTGATTCTGATTTTACCCTTAACAGTCTTCTATCTCCATTACATATTCTATGTTTTTTTTTTTTAAGGTTTTATTTATTTTTTTGATAGAGAGAGGCCAAATGAGAGAGGGAACACAGTGGGGGGAGTGGGAGAGCAACAGGCTTCCTGCAGAACAGAGAGCCCAATGTGGGTCTTGATCCCAGGACCCTGGGATCATGACCTGAGCCAAAGGCAGATGTTTAATGACTGAGTCACCCAGGAGCCCCCAGATTCTATGTTAATAAAGACTGGAAATAATTATTATTTGCTGGTCACTTAATTTTATGGAGACTTTCTAGCAGGGAAAAGCACACTTTCCTCAATAGGGCTTAAAACCATGTCATTGAAAACTGTGAGAGCTTCATGAATGCTTTATGATAATTTGAGGGGCCACATATCCAGATCCACAGACATTGATACCTTTTGGCATGCATATCAAAAATTGGCAACATTGGAAGCTTTGGATGCTGAATTGATGCTGGGATTGGTTGTTTTAAAATATTTTTATTTATTTATTTATTTGAGAGAGAAGGAGAGAGAGAAAAAGTGAACATGAGCAAGGGGGAGATGGAGAAGTAGGCTCCCCAATGAACAGGGAGCCTGACATGGGCTCAATCCCAGGACCCCGGGACCATGACCTGAGCTGAAGGCAGAGGCTTAGCCCACTGAGCCACCCAGGCACCCCATGGGATTGGTTGTTTTAATTAAGAGTTGGTATATCTTGGTATGTAGTGCATAGAGCAGCCTAATGAGCATGTGAATAAAGAATCAGAAAATCTGTGTTCTCGATCTAGTTTTGCTTCATTTATTAAGTCTCAAATTTATATATTTGTGTCTCTCAACATACTGAGTATAAGAAATGCAATAAAATGCTAAAGTAACACCCAAAGGTGCATTTTCAGGCTAAAAATATTCTCCAATATACTAGTATTAAAATACTTATGCTGTTGTATAACTCGTTAGCCTTTATGTATTCAATTCTAAAATCTATAAATGCCATGGATTGTGAGGATTAAATAAGAAAATAAATATATAACCTCTTTGAAAGTTCTACAGCATTATGCAAATGTAAGGTATTATAGTTATGGTTATATTTTTATTCCAAGTTTTTCTTTAAATTCTAGTTAGTTAACACATATGGTAAAATTGGGTTTCATATGTAGAATTTAGTGATTTATCATTTACATATAATACCCAGTGCTCATCACAGTGTCCTCCTTAATACCCATCACTTATTTAGCCCATCCCCTGCCCACGTCAATCCATCAACCCTCAGTTTGTTCTCTATAGGTAAGATCTCTTATGAAGGGGAACCCTCTTAATACTGTTGGTGTGAATGCAAACTGGTGCAGCCACTCTGATAAACAAACAGCATGGAGGTTTCTCAAAAAGTTAAAAATAGACCTACCCTATGGAACAACAATTACATTTCTAGGTATTTATCTAGTTGCATTACTAGGTATTATCACAAAACTAGTGATTTGAAGAGAAATATACACCCCAATGTTTATAGCAGCAGTGTCCATAATAGCCAAAATATGGAAAAAATCCAGATGTCCATCGACAGATGAATGGATAAAAAGAGTGTGAGGTGTGAAATATACATATATATGGATAGATGCATGTCATGTAATATTACTCAGCAATCAAAAATAATGAAATTTTGTCATTTGCAATGACATAGATGGACATAGAGGATATTATGCTAAGTGAAGTAAGTCAGAGAAAGACAAATGCCATATGATTTTGCTCATCATGTGGAATTTAAGAAACAAAACAGATGAACATAGGGGAGGGGAAGAAAAAATAAAATAAGATAAAAACAGAGAGGAAGGCGAGCCATAAGAGACTCTTAACTATAGTGAATAAATTGAGGTTGCTGGAGGGGAGGTGGGTGAGAAGATGGGGTAACTGCATGATGGGCATTAAGGAGGGCATGTGATGTAATGAGCACTGGGTCTTATGATGATCACAAAATCATTAAATTCTACCCCTGAAATGAATAATACACTATATGTTAACAAATTGAATTTAAATACTTTTTTAAAAGAGTCTCTTATGATTTGCTTTCCTCTCTTTTTATCCCTTCCCCTATGTTCATCTGTTTTGTTTCTTAAATTCCACATGAGTGAAATTAAAAAAAAAAAATTATTAGAACTGGTATACAGATTCAGCAAAGTCCCAGGAATAAAATCAATGTACAGAAATCTGTTGCATTTCTTTTTTTTTTTTTTTTAAGATTTTATTTATTTATTTATTTGACAGAGAGAGAGCATGTGAGTTGACCTACATTATATGGTCAACTAATCTTCAAAACAGCAGGAAAGAATATCCAATGGAAAAAAGAGTCACTTCAAAAAATGATGTTGGGAAAACTGGATAGCATGAGAATGAAACTGTGCCATTTTCTTTCAACACACAAAATAAACTAAAAATGGATTAAAGACCTACATGTGAGACAGGAAACAATCAAAATCCTAAAGGAAAACACGGCAGCAACCTCTTTGACCTTGGCCGTAGCAACTTCTTACTAAGCATATCGCCAGAGGCTAGGGGAACAAAAGAAAAATGAACTATTGGGACTTCATCAAAATAAAAAGCTTCTGCACAGCAAAGGAAACAATCAGGAAAACTAAAAGGCAACCTATGGAATGGGAGAAAATTTTGCAAATGACATATCTGATAAAGGGTTAATCCAATCTATAAAGAATTTACCAAACTCAACACCCAAAAAAGAAATAATCCAGTTAAGAAATGGGCAGAGGACACAAGTGTATATGTTTCCAAAGAAGACATACAAATGGCTAACAGACACATGAAAAGATGATCAACATTACTCATCATTGGGGAAATACAAATCAAAACCATGATGAGATATCACCTCACATCTGTCAGAATGGCTAAAATTAGCAACATAGGAAACAACAGATGTTGAGGATATGGAGAAAGTATCTGTATCTGTAACTCTTACACTGCTGGTGGGAATGCAAACTGGTGTAGCCACTCTGGAAAACAGTATGGAGTTTCCTCAAAAAGTTAAAAATTAAACTGTTGTACAACCAAGCAATTGTATTACTAGATATAGTTATCCAAAAGATATAAAAGTACTGATTCAAAGTGGTACATGCACCCTGATGCTTATAACAGCATTACTAACAATAGCCAAACTACGGAAAGAGCCAAAATGTCCATCAACTGATGAATGGCTAAAGAAGAAGTGGTATATATATATGGTGGAATATTACTCGGCCATCAAAAGGAATGAAATCTGGCCATTTGCAGATGTGTAGGGAGCTAGAGAGTATTATGTTAAGTGAAATAAGTCAGAGTCAGACAAATACCATATGCTTATAGTTATAACTATATTACTATTATTCTCGATACTGGCTTAGGGTGAGGGGGAGCATATTCATGACAATCACTAAGCTGACACATGTAATGATGGGCATTTGTCCCAGTGATATTTAAGGAGTATCTCTAGTGTGGTAAATAGAGGTGGTGTAGAAGTTGCAGCCATCTGTCCTCCATCATTATCTAACATTAGGCAAGTAAATTGGGGTTAAGTAATAAGTAAGCTGACATTTAGAAGGTCCATCTATAAGTCTGTGGTTTAGATCAATGGTATCTCTTAGCACTATCATAAAGATAACAGTTTTTAGAAACAACCACAAAGAAGATTCTGAAAAATATATATATATGTTTATATATATGTGTGTGTGTCTGTATAATGTAATAAAAGCAGTTGTTTAAATTTGTATTGTGCACTCTTTTAGGCAAACTTTCTGAAATCTTGCCTTATGCTAGAAAGAAAATTAAACTTCAACTGATGTGTGTCATCCTGGTATCATGTACTACGTTTTACCACCAGAGATGAAATGCCTCAATCTGTCCTTGAGGGACTACAATATTAGCTCCCAGGGAATTGTCCTTACCTTCTAGGGATAAATGTTGTTTCCATAAAATACTTTTAGAGGGGTCCTTTTGAGAAGGTTCTTTCAAGTGAGAGTTCTAGTGGTATCTGAAAAGCATTAAAGAGAATATAGTGCCTCAATATATAGTACCTTGATTTTCTATCAATTTGAGATAGGATTTTTGTTCCTGGGAAGGAGCAACTTACTAAGAATTATCTATCATTAATAGTTTAAATGGCTCATTGGAGAATTCTTAATGGAAGACTATTAGAAATGAGGTTTGTATGCTGGGTAGGTTGAAAATCAAGATCCAGAACATGCCTGGGAAGGAAAGAGCTCAGAAGATGGAGAGAGGAAAAAAAAGCTTTGGTTTTAGGAACAGTGAAGATAAACATTATTGAGTGGGGGTGATGGATTATGAAGAAGAAGAGAAACAAGACAGAATGACTTCTGAAAGAATTTCTATAAGACTGCTCTTGTAAAGGGACATAAAAGAAAAGCTTCAATTCTTTACTTTAGCTATCACTGAGGTAAATCTGATTTATAAAATTATTGCACCCCAAGCTCTGTCTCTAATAAGCTGTAGCTCTGATATTTGGTATTTGCCAAATGAGTATGATGCCATTCAGCTAGGGCCAGCTTGGGTAATCAAACAGATATGAAGGCACTGGAGAAAAATACTTATTGTTTTATTTCCCGGTTCTTATTCCTTAACAACAGTCTCGCCACTTTCGTCTCTAGAAATTTCAGTCCTCAATTCTTCTGATCCCTGAAGAAATGCTTTGTAATAATGCCATGAAATGAGCATTTGACACAGGGAAATCTGCAAATCAACTTTTCACATTAGTTAGTGTTACAACAATTTACTACAGAGGTACCATTTCCAGAGCAAAGCATACATAGCTATTATTCAGTAGCAAAACACAAGAGAAATAAATGCTGAGTCTGGAAAAAAGGACTGCACTTTGTGAATTCTGTGGAGGAAGGCTCCACAGAAAAGAGAATCTGAAAACAACTTTTCTCTGTAGGAGAGTCACTAGCTGTAAGGTACTGCACATCCCAGACATGTACATACTGATAGAATATGGTGTGAAAATCAGCAGTTGTGCTGGGGCCATAAATGCTGCTTCAACAGCCCAAACTGCTATATTTTCCCTTCATCCCTGATTTGAAGCAGTAGGTCTTCTCTGAGCATCATTTTTTTTTTCTTTTCATTTGTCTCTTTTAAAATTTCATTTTGCTTCCAGTAAATTCTTTGGGGATAGTAACTGATGGAAAGCAAAAAGACACAGTGAGAAAAGGAGCTGTGTGCTGGTTTAATTGTGTGCCTCAAAGTCATATTCCAATATTATCATCAGTTCAGTCACAATCCATCCTGCATTTAAGATGAAATCTAAGAGGATAAACAATTTAAAATAAGTTTGTGTGCTCTTTGTGGAGAGCAGAGAGATCATTGCATCAATCAAATTCCTGTTTACATCAATAGAGGCTGGTATGATCCTAAGCCAGCAAAAACTGCTTTTGTTCTGATGCTATTAGTATTCTCAACTGCTTCACAGTCCAAGGCCAGCAGCAGGAGATCACTTAGACGTCCATCACCTATAGTGGTTCTTATAGAATATAATCCCTAACTCACTTTAGCACAAAGAAGTGTCTTTCATTCTGAAATACAGGAATTGGTAAAGGGAACAGATGCAGTTATTGACAGTGTGGCTGATAAACTTGATAATTTGGTAAAGAGCTCAGGGAGTTATCATTGTTCAATTAGAGTTCTTTAAAAGGTACAGGTGTTTTGACTGCTTTAGCTTCTTGGGTTCAAGGAGAGTATTACTGAACAGCGTGTCAGATAATAATGACAGAAGGCCGGAAGTCAACATTGAACATATGTGGGCACAAATGGAGTAGAATTCAGAATTCATGGGGTGCAAATATGATTATTCTCTCAACTGTTTGGAAAAAGAAATGGAGTTCCTTCAAATTACACAGTACAGTTCTAATCTTTACCTGCATGTTGTTAGGTGTGGGTGCAGTTTCATTGCTATCACATCTTTGTAGGTATATAAGCACAAATTAAAATAAAAAGTGCACCCTAGACTAAACAATTTGAGAAACATGCAAATTGCTATTTTAAGAATCAGTGACTTTGGGGCTCCTAGAGCTCAGTGGTTAAACATCTGACTCTTGATTTGGGCTCAGGTCATGATTTCAAGGTTTTGAGATTGAGACCTACTCTGCTCATCATGGGAGTCTGCTTGAGATGCTCTGTACCTCTCCCTCTGCCCCTGCCCCCACACTCTCTCTTCCTCTTACCCCTTCTCAAATAGGTGAATAGAAATTTTCTAAAAAGAATCATTGATTTCATTCTTCAGTAATTTTTATTAGCTGCTACAAGATAGATGTTATCATTCATATTACCATATTAATTTATTGCTTAATATTATATAATAGCTGCTCTGTTATGATAATAAAATAGCACCACCTCAATATGATGAGTACTGGGTGTTATATACAACTGATGAATTATTGAACACTAAACCTGAAACTAATGATATACTATATGTTGGCTAATTGAATTTAAATACAAATATTAAAATTAAAAAAAGTGTCTCATGTTAATGAAAAGTTGAAGATATAAATTACTTTCATTAATCACTCTTATTTTACTGAAGTGATAATAATGAGGAATTCAAATTTCTGATATGAAGATACTATATTTTGAAAGGTTCATTTAAAGTGTTAGTAATAATTCACCTTGACATCAACTGTTAATGAATCATAGACTTTTAGTATGCTTAGTCCGAGGCTGATTGAATTTTTTCATATGGCCTTTCTCATCCACTCCAGTAGTGAAAGATAAATCCATTTTCTTATATGCTGGAGTTAACAAAGAATTAAAATTACTGCATTTTTGCAACTGTAATTGAGGTCTTGATTGTTAATCTGTCCCTTTTGACATCATAATTACCTTAAACTTATGCTGCAATATAGGTTGATAGGTATTCACGCACTACTCTTAGCCTTTGTCATAATTAAGGACAATAATAGCTATTTTTAAAACCATGAACAGAATTGATACAAAATGCTTGGTTGATGTTTCTTAAATGAATTTACTATGAAGGGATTGTTTTATTACTACTCTCATTGGGGAAATTGGTTTAGAATTGACCATATGTTAATCATATCTTGGAGAGAAATTATATAAGTTTTCAACTTGGTCAGGACAAATAATCTTCAGTGGAACATGAAATAGAAAACAAATTCAGGTGTTAAGGTAATTTTTACATTGCCATCTGAAATATTTTTTTAATTTCTCAACTATTAGCAAATGTATTACTCCAGGCATCTCTTTCTTCCCTCCAAGTTTCTAAGTGGTTATGGAATCTGTTTTGATTAAGTAGGGCTTTTTTAAAGAAACTTTTCTCTATGTCTGAGTTTTATGATCCTAACTATAAATTTTAATAACTTTCTATATGGCAGAAACATGTTGTATAATAAGGTGCTCAGACTTGTCTTCAACAAACCAGATAAATGCTGTTCCATTGACATAAGATAAGTCACAAGAATATCTTTGAATGATATGATACTCTAAAGAATATGGACAGGTGATCAGGTAAGAATAGGATATTTTTGGCAGACAGACTCAAAAAGTCCAAAAGAAATACTGTTCTAACTTGTTGTTATAATGCTATAATATAGGATAGGTTAAATAATCCATGTCCATTAGAAAGTAAAACCAATGGAGTCAATTTAATTTATTAGTTTTTTGTATGCTGCATAAACATTTGAGGATATACAAATCTTGTCAAAATATTTAGTTTCTGATAAAGCATTGAAGATTTCTTGGCATTTGATCATATCACTGAAGGTACTCTAAGAGTAAAAATTACTTTTATTAGAAGTTAATGAGATTATTCTGTATATCCCAGGAAAATAATTTAGCATTCCATAAACTTTTTAAAAAGTCATAAAGTGCATATGGAAAAGAAAAGCAAATTTTATGGAGCTCATTGTTTGTGATGAGATTAATGATATAAAATGGAATTACTCTGTTGTACTTACTCTTGTCATTTGGAGTTATATCCCTACAGAAGAAAGACAGTACTTATCTATTCTTGGAGCATATTACTTTTCTTAGAATAGTCTTTAGAAAACCTACCGAAAACATTTCTTAGTCACTGAACTTTCTATCCATGTGTACAGTTACTCAAAGGAACAAAATTTCTTTTCTCAAACCATCATATATTTTGAGTTGAAATAAATCAGCCATCCAAGAATTTTGTGTGAAAAAGACAGTAGCACTTATGTGGAAGGATAATAGGGGAAAGAATACATGAGTCAGAATGGAACCTGAATATCAGAGTGATAGACCAAGGAAGAAGTGGCAGAGGTGTCATATGAGTCAGAACAATGTGAATGAGTGCCTCTGACTCTAAATATGACAAAAATATTAGGGGAAGTAGGTAGTAAAGATTAGTGAAAAAATCAGGAGAATAATGGACTAGGGTGTTCTTATGAGAGTAAATTCGAAGTCCTATTCTAAGCTACACTTACTTAGTTGCATGTAATTTCTTGTCTGTGGACCTGGGCTGACCTAGTAAATAGGATACTCTAGCCTCATCCATTCTATTCTAATGTGAAAATAGTATCCTTGCCAAAGTGTCTATGTTCTAAAGTGATAGCTACTATATAAATTTTTAAACAGGTAATAAATATTAATCCATGTGATGCATTTTATATAACTATCATCTGGGCATTTCAAAACATTTTGCAGATAGTTCTTAGAAAACTAGAAAACTCCTTTAATTAATACTGGTGAATGGGATGTTCAGACTAAACATTTATTGAGGGACATCAGTGTGAAACATTTCATAGACATTGATTTGATCTAATAAAGCAGACAAGGCAATAAACATGTGAAAATGGGTGACTTACCCAGGAGGGACTTATCTGACATTCACTCTGTTTTACATTGTTGTAGGTTATGGACCCTTCCAAAGGACCTCAAAATTAAAAAGGAGAAACTGACATGATTAAGTAAAAGTGAATCTTAAAAATAGATTTCAAAGTGGAAATGGATGTACCTGACAGTTCAGGAAGAAACTTTAAAAAGCCGAAGGAATTGGGGCACCTGGGTGGCTCAATGGTTAAGCCTTTGCCTTCAGCTCAGGTCATGATCTCAAGGTCCTGGGATTGAGCCCCACATCAAGTCCTGCATCAGGCTCTCTGCTCAGCAGGGAGCCTGCTTTCCCCTCTCTCTCTGCCTGCCTCTCTGCCTACTCGTGATCTCTCTCTCTCTGTCAAATAAATAAATAAAAATCTTAAAAAAAAAGAGCCAAAGAAATGAAATCTTACCATTTGCGACGACATGGATGGAACTAGAGCGTATTATGCTTAGCGAAATAAGTCAACTGGAGAAAGACAACTACCACATGATCTCCCTGATATGAGGAAGTGGAGATGCAACGGGGGTGGGAGTTAAGGTGGTAGGAAAAGTAAAAATGAAAGAAGATGGGATCAGGAGGGAGAAAAACCAAAAGAGACTCTTAATGTCATAAAACAAACTGAGGGGGGTGGGGGGAAGAGGGGTTGGGTGAGGGTGGTGGGGTTACATCATATGTTTAAATAAAGCTTAAATAAAGTAAAAAAAAAAAAAAAAAGCCAAAGAAATTGCATGGAATTGGACCTGAGAGAAACATTAAAAAAATATCCCATAGGAATTGCATGGAATCAGACCTGAGGGAAACATTAAAAAATTATCCCAAAGGAATTGCATAGAATTAGACCTGAGGGAAACATTAAAAAAATTATCAAGATCTTTCTAGAAAACACTAATAATTCTAAAGGAATGGATGGTTTCTTTGTTTCTCTCTTCTTCTCTCCCACTCCAAGTTCTTCAAATTATCAGATTCCCAATGAAGCATGTTGTCTTAGGCTTCAACCCCAGATACCCCTTGAGGTAAATATATATATATGAAATAAATATATATATATGAGATAAATACATATACACATATTTCTCATCTTAAATTGTAGATTTTCTCCCTCTACAAATATTCCATTAAAATTCTATCCCATTGATTCTCATTGAATCATCAGTGGGCAAGAGAGCATGTAATCACCACTCTCTGTAAAAGAGTTATGCCAAGACTTGGAAGTCAAAATGAAGACTTTCCTTAGCAGCTGTTGCTCTCTTCTGAAACATTGTATAGCTTTCAGATTGATGTTATTATCTTGAAAAATTTTAGTCATGTTTTAAAATATATATGCACCTTTGCCCAGTTTCCCATAACCTGAATTATAAAATTTTGGCAAGAATTTAGTATAGGCAGTCTCAGACTCACCAAAAATCTGCTTTAGAATTTCTGATGAAAGGTGGTTGTTTGAAACGCATAAAGAAAGCATTTTTGCCAAGTAGATGCTATTATACATATTGATGTCCTCTTTCAGAATAATATACAAGAAGCTTCGTCTCTAACGCCACTAAAATAGAGGAAGACTACTATTTAAAGCTTATTCACAATTTAAACATTTGTCTCAATGAAAAATTATTACCAATTCTTTTCCACTTGAGATGCCTGCATTAGGAATGAGATTTCCAAACTCTCCCATATTTCTCTTCTTGAATATACCCTAGAGAATGGCGGAGTGTCCTTGAACCTCCTGAAATGTAAACAGTGTGATCCACTCCCAGAAATTTTGGAGAAGGAAAAGGGATTTTTGATAGACCATATGGAAATTTCAATCTCTAACTGGAGTGGCTACTTACAAAGCATATTTATAAAATGTGCATTTATAGCCTGAAGATGCATCATCTACATTAAACATAAGAATCTGATATGCACCTAGAATAGTGTGAAGATGATCTACATATTCATATACTTATTTTGAAAAAGACTTTATTTATTCATTTGACAGAGAGGTAGACAGAGAGAGAACACAAGCAGGGAGACGGGGAGAGGGAGAAGCAGGTTTCTCACTGACCAGGGAGCCCAATGTGAGGCTCAATCCCAGGACCCTGAGATCATGACCTGAGCCGAACACAGATGCTTAATGACAGAGCCACTCAGGCGCCCCTCATATATTTTATATTTAGGAAGATTTAAGTATTTTTATTTCTTTTCCCCACATTGGTCTTTCTTTTTGTTGTTGCTTAAATTTTAATTCCAGTATAGTTTATAACATACAGTGTGATATTAGTTTTAGATGTGCAATATAATGATTCAATAATTCTATGTATTACTCAGTGTTTATCATGATAAGTGTACTTTTAATCCCCTTATTTCACCCATCCCCCCTCCACCTTCCCTCTGATAACCATCAGTTTGTTCTCTATAATTAAGAATATTTTTTTTTTGGTTATTTGTTTTGTCTTTTTCTTTGTTTTGTTTATTAAATTCCACATATGAGTGAAATCATATGGAATTTATCATTCTGACTTAACTTCATTTAGCATTATATTCTCTAGATTCATCCATGTTGTTGCAAATGGCACGATTTCATTTTTTTTATGGCAGAATATTCCACTGTATATGAATGGATAAAGCTGTGATATATAGATCTATA
>ML104242.1:37279-148515 GCA_003697995.1 Taxidea taxus jeffersonii | reverse complement strand
TATTCCACTGTATATGAATGGATAAAGCTGTGATATATAGATCTATATATCACATCTATATAGATCTATATATAGATCTATATATCACAGCTTTATCCATTCATCTACCTTTATCCATTCATCCATCAATGGACAATTGGGAAACTTCCATAATTTTGCTATTGTAAATAATCCTACAGAAAACATAGGGATACATATATCTTTTTTGAGTTAGCATTTTCATATTCTTTGGGTAACTACCTGGTAGTGGAATTACTGGATTATATGGTAACTCTATTTTTAATTTTCTGAGGAATCTCTATACAGTTTTCCATAGTGGCTGCACCAGTTTGCATTCCCACCAACAGAGTAAAAGGGTTCCTTTTTCTCCGTATCCTCTCCAACATCTGTGGTTTCTTGTGTTTTTGATTTCAGCTATTCTGACAAGTACGAGGTGGTATCTTCCTGTGGTTTTGATTTGCATTTCTCTGGTGATGAGTAATGAACACTTTTCATGTGTCTGCTGGCCATCTGTATGTCTTTGGAGAAATATCTATTCATGTCTTCTGCCCATTTTTTAATTGGATTATTTGTTTTCTTGTGTGTGTTGAGTTGTATAAGTTCTCTATATGTTTTGGATACTAACCCTTTATCAGATAATGTCACTTGAAGTATTTTTATTTCTTGTATTGCTTAGATATGGTAAATTTGGGTACAATATCAATTAACATTTATTTAGTGAGTTCCTATTAAATAGAAATCATTGGGTAAATTGGGGAATATAAGAAACCAAGAAATAATTAAACCTAATTCCTGTCCTAAGGCAAACACTATATATAAGATTAATGATAAATGAAGTTATTTTAAGTGTCAAACAAAATCTTTAGTGATATAAACTAGAGATCTTTCAAGTAAGAAGGGATTGTTTTTAATTGAGATGATCAGAGAAAGATTCATAAAGGTTAAAGTCCGACTGATATTGTTTAAGAAAACATAAAGTGAAATATTTATATATTTGAATTTAGTTACAGTTTTAAAATGTTAATCAAGAAAAATGAGAAACGATTATTAAAAAGTAGATTAAGAGAAATCCAATAGGAAGAGAAACATTTTTTTTCTTGTTTTCTTTTGTTTCCTGTTCTGTTGTTCAATGAGTAAAACTTAAGAGAAAAGTGGTCTGAATAATTAAAAATATTCAGAAAAGAATTTTCCAAATTTTACTACAATAATTTAATATTCCGAATATAGAATATGTTGTTTTACTGTATCAATTAATGGGATTTTTCAATAAATTAAAATTGTTTCTCTGAAAGTGTGTGATTGAGCTGGAAACATAAAGAATCAAGTCTCCTTCTGATTTATTAGTTATGAATTAGGCCTATTTTAGAGAATGTGCCTGAAAAACATAAATGGAAAAACAGAATTTCAGGGAAAAAAGTAAATTAACACACAAAATAGTTATTTAATAAAATTTATTATATATTTAATTAAGTTATAAGCTGCTCCATTCAAGTCAAAATCTACTTTGTTCCAGAAAGGACTAAAAATGACTTACAAGTGTGTCTCTAGTATTTACCTGCCTATTTTTTTTTTTTATAATGAAGCTGCATTCCTGTTATTGTCTGTCTACATGACAAACACATGTTCCTATCTGTTGTTTTTTTTTTAAGGATCCAGAAATTTTTTAAATTGATATTGTTATTGAGATAATTGCAGATTCACATGTAGTTGTAGGATATCATACAGAAAGTTGATAGAATACCATGTAGTTGTAGGATGTTGGATATAGTAATAGGATAGTTGCAGACTATCATACAGAAAGATTCTTGTACACTTCACTCAGTTTTTCTCAATGGTAACATTTTGCAAAACTATAGAATAATATCACAACCAGAATACTGATATTGATTCATTCCACCCTACTTATTCAAAATTTCCCACTTTTATTTTTGCCCTTTGAGTGTGTGTGTGTGTAAGTTCTATACAACTTTATACAATTCTGTCACTCTCTGTAAGTTGTATATCAAGATACTGGATAGTTTCAACACTAACATCCTTTTGTAACCATACCCATCTCCCTACAGTTCCTTGACCCTCACTTGGTTCCTAACCCTCTCAACTACTCATATGTCCTACATTTTTAATGTTTGTGATTTCAAAAATGTTTTGTGAATGGGATAATAATGTATGTAAACTTTTGAGAATGGTATTTTTCACTCAGTATTGTTTTTTGGAGGTTTATCCAACTTGTTGAGTATTATCAAGTTTGTTTCTCTATATTGTTAAGTTGTACTCCCTAGTATCTTACTGTAGTTTAACCATTATTATACTGAAAGACATATGGGTTGATTCTGGTTTGGGGATACTACAAGTAAAGCTACTTCTATATTGGTTCCTGTGTGAACATAAATTCCCTGTAAAATAATGCTCTCAAGGGTACAATTACTGAATCCTATGATAGTTGCATGTTTAGTTTTATAAGAAACTGCAAATTATATCAGATTGACAGTAAAATTTTACATTCCCACTAGTAATGTATAAGTGATCCAGTTTCTCTGCCTCCTTGCCAGCATTTTGGTGTTGTCAATATTTTTAAATTTAACCATCTGGTAATATATAATTGTCTCTCTTTTTTATTTTAGGAAATCATTTTACTAAATCCCTCACTTCAGAAATATTTCTGTGATACTCAGAGGAGTAAAAAATTATCCACCTACAGACTCTGAATATTATCTATAGTCACAAGCTGAGTTCTGAATCTAGTGGAATGTCTTTCTTCTTCTGTGACCTTACTATACATGATATTGCTTACTGGGAATTTTGGTATCTCTCATTATGTTTATAGTTTATGTTTCTGTTTCTTTCAGGAGCTTTCTCATATTTTATTACAGTGATAGCTAAGACAAGGCCTTAAAATGCAATAAGATTTTATAAAGCATTTGAAGAAATCAAAATACATTGATAATATAGTGTAATATAATTTCTATCAGATATAACTGTTCTCAGAGCAACATTGCTAACTTTGGCTTGTTTCATGATGAATTTATTTCTCCCCAAAATACCATGTTGGTTTTATTTTATTTTTTATTTTATTTATTTTTTTTTAAGAGAGAAAGAGAGCATTCATGGAAGTGGGGGAGGGAGGAATAGAGGGAGAGGGAAAGAGAATTTTAAGCAGGCTCTGTGCCCAGTGAGGAGCCCTACTTGGGCCTCAATCTCAGGACCTTGAGATCCCGACATGAGCTAAAATCAAGAGTCAGATGTTTAACTGAGCCACACAGGAGGCCCCAAAATGCCATTTTGAGCATGTCCTCTCTACTTAGAGTTCCATTTTTTGCTTGCAGATGACTCCTTGGGTCTGCTTCTAGTTTCCCTATGAGCAAAACTACCCCAGAGGTACACACAAACTTTACAAGGTCAAGGAATATTTTCTCGGAGGGGGGTGTGTAAGGGGCACAAATTAAACCCATAGTAATGAACAAAACAAAATTAAAAAAACAACTTTCCTAGAGAAGCAACAATGGTTATGCGATTGTAGAAAATTCATATGCATATATATTAACAAGCAGAACACTTAGTTTTACATCCTAAGCCGTTTATTTAAAGTAGCTTCAGAGTTTTCACCTGATGAATGGATTTCTGTTAGGATCCATTGAGTTTCTATATTGCAAGTGCTAGTTTAAAACTAAGCTAAAAACAAATTGAAAATTTACATATTTATGCTACTGTAAGTATACATTACAAATTATCTCCAATCATACTTGGACCCAGAGATTCAAACAGTATTTTTAGGCCTGCTTCTTTTTCTCCTACTCTTGGTTTTGCTCATATTAGCATGGGTTAATTCACAGACTTAGTCTTTCCTCATAGATACATGGTAAGCCTGGGAGTCAAACTTGAGTAGTTTTTATAGATTTTGTTACCATTAAAGAGATATCGTAGCTTCTAATCTGAGGAAAGACTCTGATTGGATGGACTCTTGAACCACACCGCTTTCCAGGGTGATAAAGCACCCTGAATATTCAGGCCAGGGTCAAGGATCCATTACCAAGACACTGAATTCAGGGCTTCAGGCATACTTTATCCACCTGGGTACAAAATTGTTAAATCAAGGAATGGCATGTCTCCACAGAACAGGATTCAGGGCAAATAAAATATCCTGTGCAATTCCATGTACTGTACAATTTCATGATTTTCCAAAACAAAAGAATGAAGAGGCTCAATGATTAATTAAAGTCTTTTCTCTGCAAAATGAAAATGCTCTCAACTTTAAAATTAAAGTCTTCAGTCCCCACACTCCACCTATTCCACTGAGGATTCAATGCTTTTATCACTGATATGTGTGTAAAGTTCATGCTCCGAATAGTATTTTTTCCCTCTCATTTAAACAGTCTCTGCAGAACAAAGATATTTTTTAAGCATGTAGTGTAAGAAGGGGACTATGGTTATGAGATGAAATTAATGGAAGAATCCACACAGTCTTCCATGGCCTATTGTGGGAGAATTTTACTTTCCTCTATTTGTGTTATCATTCTGAATGTTTTAGGAAATAGGAAACATTCTTTTTTCAAAGAAATAACTTAATGGAAAGCATTTCATACTTGCAAATTATTGGAAAGTCTGGAGAACAAAATAAAAGTGACTACCAATGGATTAGTGATGTCAAATATATACTAATACATTAGTTTTAATCCAGAGGAGAAGACACTACTTCTGTTTCTTCATCTGTCACTCATAAAGCTGATAGCTAGTGATTGGGATGCAAAGCACACCTGCTTCAACTGCCTCAAGATTCTCTTGAGGTTGGAGTCTAGACTTTGCAAAATTGTGGGCAGCCCCCAATACTTATATTTCTGTAACCTGCCCGGCTGGCAGTAACTGCAGCAGAAAGATGATGTGTGGCTCAACTCATCGGCAACAACTTGAACAAATGCCTCTCATTGCAGAATCTAATTTCAATCCATTACTCTAGTTTTGAGGAAGTCTGAGGTCTGTAATATGTTGCTTTCTAGATATTACAGTTTTGAAAGGTTGGTAGGAATGGATGCCGACTGCCAATCAAACATACAATGTATTTACATACATGTTTTATGTACGTATATACATAATATACATACACATATACAGTAAATTTCCAGAACTGTTGGGAAAATCATGGTAGTGGATGAAATTAAGGTAAATATATTTTTCTATTTTTGTGTAAAATTTCAGGACATATAATATGTTTTATTTATCCTTATGAAAAAAAAATTAGTCAAGACTATTTGCTATACACTAGTAGCAAATAGCAAGTTTTAAAACCCCTCTATTCAGTATTGTTGCTTCTATGAGTATACTTAAGAAAGAAAATGGCATAATGATGCTGGGCATCAATTTATGGCACCATAATTGAGATTGGGCTAAAATCACAGCAATTTTTGAATCAGTACTTAAAAAAAAAAAATGGTAGGCTTTCTTTGTAGAAACAATCTATATATTCTGTTCCCCAAGTATTTGTTTCCTTTGGGCTCACACAAAAAGGCATAAAATTAGTTTTTGAATTTTTAATTCTTATTCTCTAGTTCAAGTATATTTTTTGATGAGCTTCATCAAGATTTTTTCTTCTTTTTTCCTTCCTTCCTTCCTTCTCTCCATCATTCTTTCATTCCTTCCTTTCTTCCTTTTTAAATCTTAGGTTTATCATTATCATTTTATTTATTTTTAAGAGACTTCAGTAGACCAGAGAATGAGACTATTTTGAAATTGATGGTCTGGCTAGTACTTTTCCTTTATACCAAGTGGCATTCTTGACAGAATATGTACTATTTATACCTGCTTTTGCAGCCTATCCATAATATTAAGTTTAGAAGAATAAGAAAAATAGATTGTTATTTGGCTGGAGAATCAAAGGTTTCAATAATGTACAGCAATCAATGTCTTCACTGGCATGCTGGGGTTAAAACTATTTAAAAGGTTTCAACCTAGTTATTCAAGCTGTCTTATCACCTGTCTAATTCAGTGTGACAGTTGAAAGAAACCTGTTCTGAAGCTCAGTTGACACTGATATTTATTTTTTATCTATTTATTCTCTCAGAAAACTGTATTGAGGAATGTTTAAACCAATATGCATAGTATTTTAGATCTTCTAAAATTTCTTATCCATGGTATTTCAGTTGGAATACTCAAAGGATAATTGTTGGTAACACACAGTTTTCCAGGAGAGTGAATTAAATGTAAGCTTAGAAAAGAGAACATAGTGGAAATTCTAGGAAAACAGACCAATACATTAATAAGAATGTCAAACTTATGCAGCAGAAAAGGTTCCAGTGAAAACACTAATGTTTTTAATAAAATATGTGAATTTTAAATGCTTTCAGTATTTTATATTAATCATCAGTGTTTTAACAATGACAGTTTTTTTTTTTCCACCTCAAGTAGAAATACTGTGTGTGATAATAGATTCTGTAAAGGGAATGTCTTCAAACCCGCTGTAACTATATTTTTCTGATCTTTCATACCTTTCAAAATGATAATACTTTGGATTTGCATGATATCTTTCTTAACATGTCAAATGATTTAAAGACTATTAATTCATTTATTTGCTCATACATGGGATCTGTTGCAGTCAAGAACGTGAGATTACATCTCCTTGGGAAAAGGAAAAATTTAGGCATTACTTCGTAGTATCAGCTGTTAGGGTTTGGATGAGAGATGAGGATGCTGACTAAAAAGTAAATAAAATGAAAAGCAGCTTTGCACACAGGGTACATGATATTCCCTTCATTTCCCAAGATTTTAATTATAAGAAAGACCCTACTGTTTGCAGTGTATTAAAAATAATCTTTAACCTGAGGAGAATATTTCTAAGATATAGAAAAGAATCATTTGCATCAGTTTTTGTTTTATTTTGTTTTGCTTTGCTTTTGTTTTTACATTTTAATTCTAGTTCCTCCTTTATATCATGAATAATCTCTTAGCTTCATTACCTGTACTATAGAAAAGGAAAATGGATGACAGCAGTGGGATATCATTACAGATGGGTGGCCTAATGGTGAATTTCATGAAATATATATAGTACTCCAGTTTTAGTACTTTCAATAATAGAACCCATATTGGGTTAACAAGGTTCATAGCAATTGTGACTTATATTTAAATCATCATTCTTTAATTTTATTTTTTCCAAATTGCTTCCATTTACTAATTAGGCAAATTTACCTTTTATTTGTCATTGATTAATCCCAGAAATGATAAGAAACACTTATAGTTTTCATAATATTTTATATATCTTGTAATTCATTGATTCACATTGAAGTTTAATTTGCTCTGGGATGGTGGTTCATGGTTTTGAGACAATTGAATTATAACCACCCATATTTAAAAATTACTGACTTTTTAAAAAAGATTTTATTTATTTTGGAAAGAGAGAGAGTCAGTGTGGAGGGAAGCAGAGGGAGAGGGTGAGGAAGAGAATCTCAAACAGACTCTTCACTGAGCATGCAGCCCAGTTGTGGGTGTTGATCATGACCTGGACAGAAACCAAGAGCTGGGCACTTAACCAACTGAGCCACCCAGGTGCCCCCAAAATTACTTCTGCATTTTCCCAATGAAATGAAAGTCAGATATAAACTTAGAAATTGTTGTATATTTATTCATTCATAAGCCCAAGATATTCCTATATATTTATCCATGTACTTAAACTTCTTCCATAGCTATTATCCAAATCTGAAAGTTCAGGGATGGAATGGAAAACAAAACAAAACAAAAAAATCTCAATGAGAGTTTCTGGTAGAGAAATTCATCTTTCACTGCTTTAGGGTGATAAAACTTAAAATCTTGATAATTCAGTTTCTATGTATCTTATTAAGAAATATTTACCCCTAATTTATTTTTTTATTAACATATAATATATTATTTGTTTCACAGGTCTGTGAATCATCAGCCTTACACAACTCACAGCACTCACCATAGCACATACCCTCCCCAATGTCCATCACCCATCCACCCTATCCCTCTCACCCCACACCCCTCCCACAACCCTCAGTTTCTTTAGGGAGATTAAGAATCTCTTATGGTTTCTCTCCCTACCTGGTGCCATCTTGTTTTATTTTTCCCTCCCTTCCCCCACAACCCGCACCCTGTCTCTCAAAATCCTCATATCAATGAGATCATATGAGAATTGTCTCTCTCTGATTGACTTATTTCGCTTAGCATAATACCTTCTAGTCCCATCCAAGTCATCACAAATGACAAGATTTCAATTTTTGATGGCTGCATAGAATTCCATTGTGTGTGTGTGTGTGTATGTACGTGTGTATATATATATATGTATATATATATATTTTTTAATTTTATTTTATTTTTCCAGTGTTCCAATATTCATTGTTTATGCACCACACCCAGTGCTCCATGCAATACATGCCCTCTTTAATACCTACCACCAAGCTCACCTATCCCTCCCACCCCCCGCTTCCAAAACCCTCAGTTTGTTTCTCAGAATCCACAGTTTCTTGTGGTTCATCTCCCCTTCCAATTTCTGCCATTCACTTTTCCTTCCCTCCTCCTAATGTCCATGTTATTCCTTATGCTCCACAAGTAAGTGAAACTATATGATAGTTGACTTTCTCTGCTTGACATATTTCACATAGTATAATCTCTTCCAGTCCTGTCCATGTTGATACAAAAGTTGGGTATTCATCCTTTCTGATGGAGGTGTAATATTCCATTGTATATATGAGCCATATCTTCTTTATCCATTTATCCTTTGAAGGGTAACTTGGCTCTTTCCACTTTTTGGCAGTTGTAGCCGTTGCTGCTATGAGCATTGGGGTACATATGGCCCTTCTATTAACTGCATCTGTATCTTTGGGGCAAATCCCAATAGTGCAATTGCAGGGTCATAAGAAAGCTCTATTTTTAATTTCTTAAGGAATCTCCACAGTTTCCCAAAGTGACTACACCAACTTGGATTCCCACCAACACCATAAGATGCTTTCTTTCCCTTTCTCCACAACCTCTCCAACACTTTTTTCTTGTCTTGTTGATTTTGGCCATTCTAACTGGTGTAAGATGGTATCTCAATGTGATTTTGATTTGAATCTCCCTGATGACTAATGATGATAAACATTTTTTCATGTGTCTGTTAGCCATTTATATGTCTTCTTTGGAGAAGTATCTGTTCATATCTTCTGCCCATTTTCTGACATGATTATCTATTTTTTTGGGTGTTGAGCTTGAGGAGTTCTTTATAGATCTTAGATATCAGCCCTTTGTCTGTGGTGTCATTTGTGAATATCTTCTCCCATTCCATGGGTTGCCTCTTTCTTTTGTTGACTGTTCCTTTGTTGTGCAGAAGCTTTTGGTCTTGATGAAGTCCAAAAGTTCATTTTCACTTTTGTTTCCTTTGCCTTTGGAGACATGTCTTGAAAGAAGATGCTGTGGCTGATGAAGAGGTTACTACCTATGTTCTTCTCTAGCATTTTGATAGATTCCTGCCTCATGTTGAGGTTTCTTATCCATTTGTGTTTATCTTTGTGTATGGTGCAAGAGAATAGTCGAGTTTCATTCTTCTATAGATAGGTGTCCCAATTTTCCCAGCAACATTTATTGAAGAGACTGTCTTTTTTCCACTGGATATTTTTTCCTGCTTTGTCAAAGATTATTTGACCATAGAGTTGTGTCAATGTCTGGACTCTACACTGTTCCACTGGTCTATGTGTCTGTTTTTGTGCCAGTACCATGCTTTCTTGTATTGTGAGCTCTGCTTACAGCCTTGTAGTAAAGCTTAAAATCAGGCAACGTGATGCCCTCAGCTTTATTTTTCTTTTCCAACATTTCCTTAGCAATTGGGGTCTTTTCTGGTTTCATACAAATTTTAGGATTTTTTATTCCAGCATTTTGAAAAATGCCGGGGGAATTTTGATTGGATTGACATTAAAAGTGTAGATTGTTCTGGGCAGTATAGGCATTTTAACAATGTTTATTTTTCCAATCTATGAGCATGGAATGGTCTTCCATCTTTTTGTGTCTTCAGTTTCTTTCATGAGTGTTCTGTAGTTCCTCGAGTACAGATCTTTTACCTCTTTGGTTAGATTTATCCCCAGGTATCTTATGCTTCTTGGTACTATAGTGAATGGAATTGATTCTCTAATTTCCATTTCTATATTTTCATTGTTAGTGTATAAGAAAGCAACTGATTTCTGTACATTGATTTTGTATCTGCCACATTACTGAATTGCTGTATGAGTTCTAATAGTTTTGGGGTGGAGTCTTTTGGGTTTTCTGCATGAAATATCATGTCATCTGTGAAGAGAGAGAGTTCGACTTCTTTGCCAATTTGAATACATTTTATTTCTTTTTATTGTCTGACTGCTATTGCAAGGACTTCTAGAACTATACTGAACAAGAGTGGCGAGAGTGGGCATCCTTTTCATGTTCCTTATCTCAAAGGGAAGGCAGTCACCTTTTCCCCATTGAGAATGATATTTGCTGTGGGTTTTTCATAGATTTTATGAAGTTGAGGAATGTTCCCTCTATTCCTGTACTTCAAATTGTTTTCATCAGGAACAAATGCTGTATCTTGTCAAATTCTTTTTCTGCATCAATTGAGAGGACCATGTGGTTCTTCTCTCTTCTCATATTGGTTTTTTCTATCACATTGATTGATTTGCTGATCTTAAACCACTCTTGCATCCCAGAGATAAATCCCACCTAGTCAGGGTGGATAATCTTTTTAATGTGCTGTTGGATCCTATTAGCTAGGATATTGTTGAGAATCTTGGTATCTATATTCATCAGGGATATTGGTCTGGAATTCTTCTTTTTGATGGGGTCTTTGCTGGTTTGGGGATCAGTGTAATTCTGGCTTCATAGAAAATATCTGTAAGTTTTCCTTCTATTTCTATTTTTTGAAACAGCTTCAGGAGAATAGGTACTATTTCCTCTTTGAATGTTTGGTAGATTTCCCCAGGGAATCCGTCAGGTCCTGGGCTCTTGTTTTCTGGGAGGTTTTTGATCACTGCTTCAATCTCGTTATTAGATATTGGTCTATTCGAGATGTCAATTTCTTCCTGTTTCAGTCTTGGAAGTTTATAGGTTTCCAAGAATGCATCCATTTCATCTGGGTTGCTTAACTTATTGACATATAGCTGTTGATAATAATTTCTAATGATTGTTTCTGTTTACTTGGTATTAGTCCTGATCTCTCCCCTTTCATTCACAATTTTATTAATTTGGTGCTCTCTCTATTCTTTTGCATTAGTTTGGCCAGTGGTTTATTAAGAACCAACTTCTAGTTTCCTTGATATGTTCTACTATATCTCTAGCTTCTAACTCATTGATCTCTGCTCTAATCTTGATTATTTCCCTTCTTGTGTGTGGTGTTGGCTTTATTTGTTGTTGATTTTCCAGTTGTTTAAGGTGTAAAGAGAGTTGGTGTATTTGGGATTTTTAATTTTTTTTTTTTGAGTGAGGCTTGGATGGCTAGGTATTTCCCGCTTAGACTGCCTTTGATGTATCCCATAGGTTTTGGACTGATGTGCCTTCATTCTCATTGGTTTCAATGAATTGTTTAAATTCTTCTTTGATTTCCTGATTGACCCAAACATTCTTGAGCAGGGTGGTCTTTAGCTTCCAAGTGTTTTAATTCCTTCCAAACTTTTTCTTGTGATTGAGTTCCAGTTTCAAAGCATTGTGGTCTGAGGATATGCGGGGAATAATCTCAATTTTTTCGTGTCAATTGAACCCTGATTTGTGACCCAGTATGTGTTCTATTCTGGAGAAAGTTCCATGTGCAATCGAGAAGAATGAGTATAATGTTTTAGAGTAGATTGCTCTGTATATATCTATAAGGTCCACCTGGTCCAATGTGTCATTCAAATCTCTTACTTCTTTATTGATTTTCTGCTTGGATGATCTATTACTGAGATTGGCATGTTAAGATCCCCTACAATTAATGTATTCATATCAATATGACTCTTTATTTTGATTAACATTTGTCTTATGTAGTTGGCTGCTCCAATATTGGGGCCATAAATATTTACAATTATTAGATCTTCTTGGTGGGTGGACTCTTTAAGAATAATGTAGTGTCCTTCTGTATCACTGACTACAGTCTTTAGCTTAAAATTTAATTTATTTGATATGAGAATCACTACCCCAGCTTTCTTTTGAGGCCCATTGGCATAAAAGATGGTTCTCTATCCCTTCAGTTTCAGTCTGGATGTATCGTTAGGTTCAAATGGGTCTCTTGTAGACAACATATGGACGGGTCCTGTCCCTGTGCCCAGTCTGCAACCCTGTGCCATTTTATGGGAGTGTTTAGGCCATTCACATTGAGAGTGATTATTGAGAGATATGTTTTTATTGACATCATGTTGCCTGTGAAGTCCTTGTTTCTATAGATTGTCTCTGTAAATTTCTATTCTATGACACTCTTGGGTTCTTTTTTCTTTTATAGAACCCCCCCCATCTTAATATTTCTTGTAGTGCCAGCTTGGTGGTCACATACTCTTTTAAACCTTGCCAGTCTTGGAAGCTCTTTATCTCTCCATCCATTTTGAATGTCAGCCTTGCTGGATAAAGTATTCTTGTCTGATATTCTTATTTAGTGCCTTGAATATGCCTTGCTAGCCTTTTCTGGCTTGCCAGGTTTCTGTGGACAGATCTGAGGTTATTTTGATGGGCCTTTTTCTGTACATAAGGAATCTCTTCCCCCTAGATGCCCTTAGAACCTCTTGTCTAATATGATTCTTGAATTTCACAATTAAGTGTCTGGAGTTCTTTCTAGACTCACTGATCTTGAGGGGTGCCCTTTCTGCCTCGAGGACATGAATACTTGTTTTATTCCCCAGATTGGGGAGTTATTCATTAGAATTTATTCAACTATATCTTCCAGTCCTCTTTCTTTCTCTATCCCCTCAGGGATCCCAATATTTCCAACGTTGGGACATTTCATGGAGTCATTTATTTCCCAAATTCTGTTTTCATGGCTTCTAAGCTGTTTGTTTCAGGCCTTCTCCTGATCTTTCTTTTATATCAGTTTGTGTTCTAGATTACCAATTCTATCTTCTGCCTTGGTTTCCCTAGCTGTTAGAGTATTTAGATTTGATTGGATCTCATTGATAACAGTTTTAACTTCTGCCAGATCAGCTCTCACTTCTGCCTTTAGAGATTCTATGTTGTCACTAATGGTCTTCTCCAACTGAACCATTGCAGGGTAACAATTGTTACCCTGAATTCCCTTTCTGATATAGTGTTTATGTCCATATCCAATAATTCTGTGGAAAAGGGCACAGTCTGTGGATTTTTCCTCTGTTGGCTTTTCTTCCTCCTAGCCATTTTGGTGAGAGGTGGTTGAGGGGATGTATTGCTGAATATATCAACCATGATCCAGGCAAGGTACACCCAGGAGCTTAATATAATTTTTCTCCTGATGCATGGGTTTTACAGTTCTATGAGGACCTGTGTTGGTTTTCCTCTTGTTCTTTTGGCTTGTCTTCTGGGGGAGGGGTCTGCTGCGTTGTTTTCCAGTCAGTCTTATACGGGTTGAGTCACCCTGCCCCCTGTCAAGGGGCTGGGATCTGTGGAAACCGGTTTTTCAGGATTTTGTTCTCTGGAGGTTTTTTTTTTTTTTTTGGCGGCTTTTTGTGTTTTTTCGCAGGGTCAGAGCAAAGAATCTGTCTGCACCCAGACCTCTGTCTCAGAGAGAAGCCTCAGACTGTTTCCCTCTGGGTGGTCCAGAACACTCAAACTCCTCCTCTGCAAACTCCACTGAACAGCACAACATCCCATAGGTGGCGTGCATCCCAGCCACTGTCCCAGTGTCACCCGAGGCCCCCACTTGTCTCTGCACACCTGTGCCACTAAAAACCGTGAGCAATATTGGTCCAGGGAGCCTGCTTCCAGTAGCTGCCTTTACCAGGGCTGCTGTCTGGGGTCCAGACCCATGCCTGGTATGCTCAGACCCCATAGCCATGGAGGTCACAGAAGTCTGCGGGTCATGGAATCCTGCAGGATGAGGGATCCCAACCAGAGATCATGCCAGGTTCTCTCAGGCAGGGGCTGGGTGTGTTCAGACCCTGAGGTCACGCAAGCCACAGAAGACTGGAGTTCACGCTGGGTTGTCTCAGGTGGGTGGGAATGTGCCCAGCTGGAGTGGTGATGCAAACAGAGGAAAGCTGCAGCCTCAGGGACTGTGGACCAGGGGCCCTGCCGGACTATCTCTGGCACAGGTAGTCACCGGCAGTGACAGTCCTAGGACTGTGGGCTTTGGCCCATGCTTGTGACACCCGATTCCACAGAATCATCTTTTGAAAAGATTCAAAAAATTCAAAAAGATTTTGAAAATCTTTTGAAAAGATTCAAAAATTCAAAAAGATTTTGAATCTTTTGAAAAGATTCAAAAAGAATCTTTTGTTCTTTTTGAGTGCTTTTAACCAGACTGCAAGTTAATCATGGCCCCCAATCACAGGACACTTTTGTATTAGTGTATTACTTTCCAGTGGGTCACCTCTGTTGGCTCCCTCCCCATTCTGTTTAGAATCCAGTGTCAGTCTGAGCATTCCCACACCACTTTACCTCTCCACTGATGTCTTTTGTCCCCATAAAGATCCAGAAGTTTATAATTTTACATCTCAGGCTGATTATATGGGTGTTCAGAGTGTTCTGGTAGATTATTAGCTCACTTTAGGAGACCAGTTGAAACAGGGTCTCCTACTTTTCTGCCATCTTGTCCTTCTTCCTCCTATATGCCACATCTTCTTTATTCACTCATCTGTTGATGGACATCTAGGCTCTTTCCATAGTTTGGCTATTGTGGACATTGCTACTGTAAACATTTCAGTGCATGTGCCCCTTCAGATCACTACATTTGTATCTTTAGGGTAAATACCCAGTAGTGAAATTGCTGGGTCGTAGGGTAGCTTTATTTTCAACTTTTTTAGGAACACCCATACTGTTTTCCAGAGTGGCTGAACCAGTTGCATTCCCACCAATAGTGTAGGTAGGAAAAATCTGTCGTTTCCTGACTTGTTAATTTTAGCCATTCTGATTGGTTTGAGGTGGTATCTCATTGTGGTTTTGATTTGTATTTCCCTGATGCCAAGTGATGTTGAGCAATTTTTTCATGGGCCTCTTGGCCATTTGGATGTTTTCTTTGCAGAAATTCCTGCTCATATCTTCTGCCCATTTCTTATTTGGATTATTTGTTCTTTGGGTGTTGAGTTTGATAAGTTCTTTATAGATTTTGGATACTAGCCCTTTATCTGAAATGTCATTTGCAAGCATCTTTTCCCATACTGTTGGTTGTCTTTTGGTTTTGTTGACTGTTTCTTTTGCTGTGCAAAAGGTTTTGATCTTGATGAAATTTCAGTAGTTCATTTTTTGCCTTTGTTTCCCCTGCCTTTAGAGATGTGTCTAGCAATAACTTATTGGGGCCAAGGTCACAGAGGTTGCAGCCTGTGTTCTCAAGAATGTTGATATATTCCTCTCTCACAATGTGGTCTTTCATTCATTTTGAATCTATTTTTGTGTGTAGTGTAAGGAAATGGTCCATTTTCATTCTTCTGCATGTGGCTGTCCAATTTTCTCAACACCATTTGTTGAAGAGACTGCCTTTTTTCCATTGGACATTCTTTGCTGGTTTGTTGAAGATTAGATGACCATGGAATTGAGGGTCCATTTCTGGGCTCTCTATTCTGTTCCATTGATCTATGTGTCTGTTTCTGTGCCAGTACCGTATTGTCTTGATGATTACAGTTTGGTAAGAGAGCCTGAAGTCTGGTATTGTTATGCTGCCAACCTTGGTTTTCTTTTTCAACATTCCTCTCACTACCTGGGGTATTTTCTAGTTCCATATAAATTTTAGGATTATTTGTTCTATTTCTTTGAAAAAAAATTGATGAGATTTTGATAGGGATTGCATTAAATATGTAGATTGTTTTAGGTAGCATAAACATTTTCACAATATTTGTTCTTCCAATCCACGAGCATGTAACGCTTTTCCATTTCTTTGTGTCTTCCTCAATTTCTTCATGAGTTCTCTATAGTTTTCTGAGTACAGATTCTTTGCCTCTTTGGTTAGGTTTGTTCCTAGGTATCTTATGGTTTGGGGTGCAATTATATATGGGATCGACTAAAGAGTTAATTGCTGTTAGTGTATAGAAATGCAACTGATTTATGTTCATTGATTTTATATCCTGACACATTCCTGAATTCCTGTATGAGTTCTAGCAGTTTTGGAGTGGAGTCTTTTGGGTTTTCCAAATAAAGTATCATATCATCTTTAAAGAGTGACAGTTTGACTTCTTCTTTGCAGATTCGGATCCCTTTTATTTCTTTTTGTTGTCTTATTGCTGAGGATAGGACTTCTAATACTATGTTGAATAGCAGTGTGAAGAGGGGGCATCCCTGCCGTGTACCTGACCTTAGGGGGAAATCTCTCAGCTTTTCCCCATTGAGAATTGTATTCACTGTGGTTGTTCATAGATGGCTTTTATGATTGTGATATGTACCCTCTATCCCTACATTTTGAAGAGTTTTGATCAAGAAAGGATGCTGTACTTTGTCAAATGCTTTTTCAGCATCTATTGAGAGTATCATATAGTTCTTGTTCTTTCTTTTATTAATGCATTGTATCACATTAATTGATTTGTGGATGTTGAACCAACCTTGCGGCCCAGAACTAAATCACACTTAATCATGATGAATAATCATTTTAACGTATACTTTTGGATCCTAGTGGCTAATATTTTGGTGCAAATTTTTGCATCCACATTCATCAGGGATATTGGTCTGTAACTCTCCTTTCAGTGGTGTCTTTGTCTGGTTTTGGGATCAAGGTAATGCTGGCCTCATAAAATAGTTTGGAAGTTTTCCTTCTATTTCTATTTTTTGGAACATTTTCAGAAGAATAGGAATTAATTTTTCTTTAAATGCTTGGTAGAATTCCCCTGGGAAACCATCTGGACCTGTTCCCTTGTTTGTTGGGAGATTTTTGATGACTGCTTCAATCTCCTTACTGGTTATGGGTCTGTTCAGGTTTTCAATTTCTTCCTAGTTCAGTTGTGGTAGTTTATATGTCTCTAGGAATGCATCCATTTCTTCCAGATTGTCAAATTTGCTGGCGTAGAGTTGCTCATAACATGTTCTTATAATTATTTGTAATTCTTTGGTGTTGGTTGTGATCTTTCCTCTTTCATTCATGATTTTATTTATTTGGGTCCTTTCTCTTTTCTTTTTGATAAGTCTGGCCAGGGGTTTATCCATCTTATTAATTCTTTCAAAGAACCAACTCCCAGTTTTGTTGATCTGTTCTACTGTTCTTTTGGTTTCTCTTTCATTGATGTCTGCTCTGATCTTTATTATTTCTCTTCTCCTGCTGGGTTTAGGCTTTCTTTGCTGTTCTTTCTGCAGCTCCTTTAGATATAGGGTTAGGTTGTGTATTTGAGACCTTCCTTTTTCTTGAGAAAGGCTTGTATTGTTATATACATTTTTCTCAGGACCACCTTTGCTGCAAAGATTTGAACATTTGTGTTTTCATTATCATTTGTTTCCATGATTTTTCTTAATTCTTCTTTAATTTCCTGGTTTACCCATTCATTCTTTAGTAGGATGCTCTTGAGCCTCCGTGTATTTGCATTCTTCCCAACTTTTTTCTTGTTATTGAGTTCTAGTTTCAAAGCATTGTGGTCTGAAAATATGCAAGGAATGATCCCAGTCTTTTGGTACTGGTTGAGACCTGATTTGTGACCCAGAATGTGATCTCTTCTTGAGAATGTTCCACGTGCACTAGAGAAGAGTGTATATTCTGTTGCTTTGAGATGGAATGTTCTGAATATATCTGTGTTGTCCATCTGGTCCAGGATGTCATTCATAGCCTTTATTTCTTTGTTGACCTTTTGCTTCAATGATTTCTCTGTTTCACTGAGGGGAATTTTAAAGTCCCCTACTATTACTGTATTATATAGTTGGTGTGTTTCTTTGATGTTGTTATTAATTGGTTTATATTATTGGCTTCTCCCATGTTAAGGACATACTATACTTCAAATTGTTAGATATTCTTGTGGTACAGACTCTTTAAGTATGATATAGTGCCCTTCCTCTTCTCTTCTTATAGTCTTTGGGTTAAAATCTAATTTGTCTGATATAAGGATTGCCACCCCAGCTTTCTTTTGATGTCCATTATCATGGTAAATTGTTTTCCACCCCCTCACTTTAAATCTCTAGGTGTCTTTGGGTCTAAAATGAGTTTACTGCAGACAGAATATTGATGGCTCTTGTTTTTTATCCATTCTGATACCCTGTATCTTTCAGTGGGAGCATTTTGCCTATTTACATTCAGGGCAACTTGAAAGATAAGAATTTAGTGCCATTGTATTGCCTATAAGGTGACTATTACTGTATATTATCTCTGTTCCCTTCTGGTCTGTTACTTTTAGGCTCTTTCTTTGCTTAGAGGACCCCTTTCAATATTTCCTGTAGGGCTGGTTTGGTATTTGCAAATTATTTTAGTTTTTGTTTCTCCTGGAAGCTTTTTATTTCTCCTTCTGTTTTTGATGACAGCCTAGCTAGATATGGTATTCTTGGTTACATATTTTTCTCATTTAGTGTTCTGGCATGATATAATGCTAGTCCTTTCTGGCCTGCCTGCTATCTGTGTATAGGTCTACTGCCAATCTAATATTTCTACTATTATGGGTTACAGGCCTCTTGACCCAGGCTGCTTTCAGGATTTTCTCTTTGTCTCTGAGACTTGTCAGTTTTACTATTAGATGAAGGGGTGTTGACCTATTTTTATTGATTTTGAGGGGGGTTCTTTGTGCCTTCTTTATTTTGATGCTTGTTTCTTTCCCCCAATTGGTGAAGTTCTCTGCTATAAGTTGCTCCAATATACCCTATGCTCCTCTCTTCTTCTGGGATCCCAATTGTCCTAATATTGTTTCATCTTATGGTATCACTTTTCTCTCAAATTATCCCTTTGTGATCCAGTAGTTATTTGCCTCTCTTTTTCTCAGCTTCTTTTATCTCCATGATTTGATCTTCTATGTCACTTATTCTCTCTTCTGCCTCATTTATTTTAGCAGTAAGAAACTCCATTTTTTATTGCACCTCATTGATAGCTTTTTTTTTTAATTTCAACTTGGTTAGATTTTAGTTCTTTTATTTCTCTAGAGTGGGATTTTATTTCCCGAGAATGGGATTCTCTAGTATCTTCTTTTTCTAGATACTAGTTTTATCTTCTTATCTGTTAGTATTCTTTAGTATCTTCTTTTTTTCAAACTCAGCTAGCATCTTTATAATCATCATTCTGAACTCTAGTTCTGACATATTACTAATTTCCATATTGATTAGGTCCCTAGCATTGGGTACTGCTTCTTGTTCTTTTTTTTTTTTTTTTTGAAGTGAGTTTTTCTGTCTTATTATTTAATCCAAAGAATAGATGAATGAGAAACAAAAACAAAATACTAAAAGAGTAACAACAACCCCAGAAAAATACACACTAACCAAATCAGAAGAAACTTGATACAAGGGGGAGAAGAAAGGGAAAAAAAAAATCTAACTATATCTATCTATCTATCTATCTATCTATCTATCTATCTATCTTTCTATCTATCATCTATCTATCATCTATCTATTTATCTATATGTATATATGTATCTGATGAATAGAACAGAGCTACAGATTTGATTTTGGATGTATCTTGGTGTGTTCGAAGAAACTGCCTCCCAAAATTTTAAAAAAAGAAAACTTACATATATACAAAAATAAGGGTAAACACAATGAAGGGATGGAATATGACTGTAAACATGAAAATTTTAAAAAATATTTTAAAAAGGAATGAAAAAATAAGAAGTGATTGAAAAAAGAAAAAAAATGGAGAAAATGTGATCAGGCTGGAAACTAGTACAAAGCCATATGCTAGATTTATGGTATATTTTGGTCTGTTAGAAGAGACTGTATCCCAAAAATTTTTAGGAAAGAAATTTTTTAAGAAAGAAATTTTATTCTTTAAGAATAAATTCTTGAATTTCTTAAAGAATAAAATTCTTTAAAAATTTTAAGAAATTTAAGAAAGACATTTCTTTAAGAAGGAAAAACATATGTATACAAAAAATAAGGTTAAATACAATGAAGGGATAGAATATGACTATAACAATGAAAATTTAAAAAGATTTACAAAAAGAAAGGTATTGATAAGATAAAATATTTAAAATAGGATAAATAGGAAAGAGGAAATATTTTTTTTCAAAATTGAATAAGAAAAAAATAAAATTTTAAAAATTTAACTTTGAAGGACTAAAGAATCATGGGGAAAAAACAAAACAAAACATGAATTTCATATACTGTATTCCCTTACCTCTGGAGTTTTGCAGTTCTCATTGATCAGTAAACTTGGTCTTCACAGATGTTTTAGCTGATATTCTGTGGGAGGGGCCTCTTGCAGTGATTTTCAAATGTCTTTGCCTGAGGTGGAGTTGCACTGCCCTTGCCAGTGGTCAGACTATGTAATCTGGTCAGTTTTGCTCTCCTTAATTTTTGCTCTTGGGATGCTTTCTGTACAGCTTTGGAGGATGAGAATGAAGATAGCAGCCTCCCAATCTCCAACACAGAGGAGCCGAGGGCTCAGGGCACCACTCCTTAGTGCACCATCAGAGGAAAGCAATCAATCACTCCTGTCTCCCTGTTCTCTAGGACAGAGACCGGCACAGAGCCGGGCTCTGTGCAGACCCAGCCTGTGACCAAGCATTTCTATCTCTGGCAAGATGGCCCCCTTTGGAATCTCTAAACCCAGCAGACTCCTGCAACGTGCTCCGCATTACTCCTCCCAGTGAAGGAGGGGTGCTATCTTCCCGGATCTGCCATTTTTTGGTTCCCTGCTCAAAAAGCAGTGGCCAGACTGCTGGGGATTACAGTTTATGGGAACCCCGAGCTGACAGCTCAGTCCTTGGCTCCATCTTTACAGCCTCCTTCCCTACTCCAATACCTGGATGCTCTGCCACACTCAGGCACCCCCGGTCTTTCTGAGACCCCAAGGGACCTGAGACTACACTGTCCCAGCAAGGGCTCCACCCCCCGCTTATCCTCTGGAGTGACATCCCTCCTTGGAGGAGACTTCTAAAAGTTCTGATTCTGTGCTCTATTGCTCTGCAAGTTGCCACAAGCCAGCCTCCCATGGTCTATCCTCCCATATATCACCTCAGATTCACTTCTCTACACATCCTACCTTCCAGAAAGTGGTCAATTTTCTGTTCACAAAATTGCTGCTATTATTTTCTTCCATCTCCTGTTGAGTTTGTACATATTCAGAATGGTTTAATAATTATTTAGGTGAATTCCTAGGACCTGAGGAAGTTTAGGTTTCGTACTCTTCTGCCATCTTGCTCTCTCCTACCCCTAATTTATTTTAAAATTATTTTTACTAGAACATCTGAAGACTACAAAGGAATATGTCTATACCTCTACCTATAGGAACATATGTACATATATATTGATTTTTTAGTGAACTATATTAGCAAAGCCTATATTTGGATTATATTTGGAAGGCTTTCTTAACAATTTTTACAAGTTTAAAGAATAAACTCAAATTAGGTTTTTAATTTGTAACCTCTAGCCATAGATAAAACTATATATGGGGTTTGCTGTAGTTTGTAGCTGCACATTTTGAGTAGCTTATTGTTGCTGGATCAAAATAGAAATCTTTCTTCTTGCTGAGTTTTAGACTGTATGGTCACCCCTCAGAGACCAAGGCCAGGAGGTTGTGACCCGTCAGAGATGGAGCCCAAGCTGGAGGTCACCACTCAGAAATGGAGTCTGGGCTGGAGTTCTCCCCTGCAAAATGCCATGACTGAAGAGCTGCTAAAAGTAACTGTGTTCCTGGAAATGTTTAAAATGACTGACTCATTGAATGTGTGTGTGTGTGTGTGTGTGTGTGTGTGTGTGTACTTATACAGGCAGGTGGCAGAAAAAAATACCACCTAGAGTTCCATCTTGCAGAGGGAAATGTTAAATCTTTGTAAGATTTCATTTTTTCTTATCAATCCTATACATAAGTTATCAAATAGGTGATAATTTTATATGGGAAATTTTGATTTGTTTATTCAATTAACTTTAAATTATAATTGTTTACCAAGTCATTAACTACCCAAAAATCTTTCCTTGGAACAGAGCACTAATAATTGTTAAGCACAGCTATGTTCTTTAACATATTTACAGAATGTGAATTGGCACACAGCATTGTTATCAGTTCTGAACATGTTGTTTATTGGAAAGATTTCTGGACAGGGAGGTTATCAGGAGGCTCAAGTTCTGAAATTAACTATCAATAATCAATTGGTATAGGACCTTTTATTTGAGGAACCATTTGAGTTTTCTTCAGGATGACAATCTAGCACAATGTGTAACAAACATGTTCAGCAAATTTATACAAGCAGATCTTTTGCACAAGCATACTATAAAGTTTAATGATTTGTTTAATAAATATTGAGTAGTACCCCATGTGATTTTCATAAATTTAAAAAAATAACTTTAAAAAAATTCATCATAAAGTTATTTTAAATAGTTTGCTTAATATGAGGTATTTGGATGTTTATTCTGTAGATCTTTAACCAGGAACTTTGTTAAGTGTGTTTAGAAAATTTTTCCTGAGAACTCAACATGGGATTAAATATTTCCTTATGGCATATCATAATGGAAACCAATGACATGTAGGATTGAATAAATTAGGAATATACTTCACGTAGCCTTTTTTGTTTATTTGTTTTGTTATGTTAGTCACCATACAGTATGCCATTTGTTTTTGATGTAGTGTTCCTAAATTCATTGTTTACATATAACACCCAGTGCTCCATGCAATTTTTGCCCTCCTTAGTACCCATCACTGGGCCAACCCATCCCCCCAACTCTTTCTCCCCTAAAACTCTAAGTTTGTTTCTCAGAGTCTACAGTCTCTCATGGTTCGTCTCCCTCTCTGACTTCCCCCACCTTCATTTTTCCCTTCCTTCTTTTTTTTTTTTAAGATTTTATTTATTTATTTGACAGAGATCACAAGTAGGCAGAAAGGCAGGCAGGGAGGGGGAAGCAAGCTCCCTGCCAAGCAGAGAGCTCAATGTGGGCCTTGATCCCAGGACCCTGAGATCGTGACCTGAGCAGAAGGCAGAGGCTTTACCCACTGAGCCACCCAGGTGCCCCTTCCCTTCTTTCTTTTAATGTCCTCCTAATAGAGCTACCTTATTGACCCAGCAATTGCACTACTGAGTATTTACTGCAGAGATACAGATGCAGTGCAAAGAAGGACCATATGCACCTCAGAGTTCAAAGCAGTAATGTCCAAAATAGCCAAACTGTGGAAAGAGCTGAGATGTCCTTCAACAGATGAATGGATAAAGAAGATGTGGTCCATATATACAATAGAATATCACTCAACCATCAGAAATGATGAACACTCAATTTTTGCATCAACATACATGGGACTGGAGAAGATTATCCTGAATGAAAAATAAGCAGAGAAAGTCAATTATCATATGGTTTCACTTACTTGTGGAACACAGGGAATACCATGGAGGACATCAGATAACATTTCTAATAGCCAAATATAATTGCCTTAAAAAAAAAGTGCAGTTGTGGCTCACAAACATGAAACATGCAGAAGAGGAATGATTGATACTTCCATGCTGGTAAATTATATTTCCATCTTGGATCCTTCTTGGTAGTCTGGTATATTAGAGTCTCAGAACTCTCATTCAAAATATGATGAAATGTATCTCATCATATGTTGAAAACATATATCTGGAGGATTTTTGGAAAAATTTCTTAACAGCTTTTGGAAATTTAAATAAGAGACTTAAATTAGGTTTTTAACTGATAACCTCTAGCATTCTGAGGCAAATTGTAATTAATAATGATAACCATTTTAGTAATAACCATGTTATTTGTCATACTATAAGTTGCTTTTTTAATTATAAAACTGACTTTGACATTTTCATTCTATTTTACACCTCTTAAATATTTATTGATTTCATATAACTGTGTCCCATTTATCTATATCTGTTTAAACAAGTACATAAATCAGAAATATATTCTAACAAAGGCTTGATTCATGGAATATGTGAAAAAGACCACTGTCTTGCATTTGTATTTACACTTCTCACAAAGTATTCCAGATTTACTTTTCTAAATATTCTGCTTATATGTGGTTTCCTTATTTATCTGTCATGTTTAGTGAATTTGATATCTTGAAATTGTATTAGAATAAGCTTTTGGGGACGCCTGGGTGGCTCAGTTGGTTAAGCAGCTGCCTTCAGCTCAAGTCATGATCCCAGCGTCCTGGGATCGAGTCCCACATCAGGCTTCTTGCTTGGCAGGGAGCCTGCTTCTCCCTCTGCCTCTGCCTGCCGCTCTGTCTGCCTGTGCTTGCTTGCTCTCTCTCCCTCTCTCTCTCTCTGTCAAATAAATAAATAAGATCTTAAAAAAAAAAAAAAGAATAAGCTTTTGGAGGGTAAGAAGGGTATGGAAGTTTTTCTTTTTACTTCATTTGGTTTTGCCATGTGAGGAAATCACTTGGCTCTTGAAGGAGGAAAGTTGTAGTGGTGGTTGAAGGAAACATCTACTATTTCTATGCTATTTTTCTAATTTAAAAAATACTTTACAAAATTCAGTATATCTAAATAACTAGACAATTTATCTGACCTTTGTGATTTTAGCCCTGCAAGGCTGTGTTTCTTTTATGGGTTGAGTTGTGTTCCCCCAAAAGTTTCTGAAGTTTCAATCTCTAGTTCCTAACCCTGAGTTTCTATGAATGTAAACTTATTTGGAAATAGGGCCTTTGCAGATGATCAAGCTCAAAATAGTGAAGAACTGCTCATATTTTATTAGCATAATATATTTCTTCTATACACATGTAAAGTGCAATACTCACCAAGGGAATTTTGGAGAATAAAGTAATAGGTTCTAAAACTCTCATAGCCATATTTGATACCAGACTACCAAGAAGGATCCAAGGTGGAAATACAATTTACCAGCATGGAAGCATCAAGCATTCCTCTTCTGCATGTTTCAGTGGCCTATACTGCTTACTTGCAAGAAGAGGATATGTGCATCAATTGAGTGTGGGATCTGACCTGAGGTACAAATCTCATGTTCCACAGGAGTCAATATCTTTTGTTATAATTTATAGACGTAGTTTCTAGAGTCCTCTCAAGAGATATGCCTAGAGTCATACTCAGGGAAGTCTGAAGCTATGGCTTCTTATAAAGTATTTTTAGATCTCTGAGTCCGGATGAAATTTGCCAACAAAGGTTATTTTTAATCATAATCTTTGTTGCTTAGAAACATAGAGGACATACCACCTCATTAAGTTGCCAGGGGAACAGAGTTAGAAAATTAACCTAAGGTCAAATTCTCATGAAAAAGGATAAAAGGCTTTGTTAATCTATTACCCAAAATACATAGTAACACAATATTAGTGGAATTAAGCTACTCTCTAATAGTATTTTGCACTTGGAGGAGTATTTCACTGTACTCAGCTCAGTTCTTCAGGTTATAGTATACCCCTAGGAAATGTGAAAACACAGATCTCTTGTAATTCATTTAGAAACCATGATCCACATTAAGTAACTACTTCCTTTGTTGAGATGACCATTCTCTTTGGTGTTTCTCTTCTCAGGGATTAGTCCTGTGTTCCTAGGACTCTTTGCTGTGGCATACCCTCTAGTCCTTTCATTCCACTATACCCCCTCAAATATTCTTGCTAACTTAATCATAACTCTTTTGTCCTATGATCTGTTTATCAGGAATTTTCTCCTCTAGGAAATTTACAAAAATAATAACGGTTCTGCTCATAGTCTTGGGGCATATATTCCTTAATTCATAAGTTGTTTCCAGATTTTAGTAACATATTTGAATTTTTTAAGGTTATTTATTTATTTATTTGACAGGCAGAGGTCACAAGTAGGCAGAGAGGCAGGCAGAGAGAGAAGAAGTGAAGCAGGCTCCCTGCCAAGCAGAGAGCCCAATGCAGGACTCGATCCCAGGATCCTGGGACCACGACCTGAGCCAAAAGCAGAGGCTTTAACCCACTGAGCCACCCAGGCGCTCACATATTTGAATTTTACCAGGAATCTTTAAGTCATCAGCTTTAGAGAATTATCACCATAGGATATTCAGGCAACATATCCAGGATTTAATGAGTATTACTTTGGGCATATGGTCTGTTCTAGAGCCCTAATATCATTTAATCATGTTCTACTGTCTTCATATGTGAAGTGACTCTAGTAAATGTTTTATTTTTCTGTTGATTTGTCATTGTGTTATGTTAAATCATTTTCTATTTTCTTGTCCTTATATTTGTGAATAATGTATGTTTACTTTTTGTGTTTGAAGATGACTTTCATGTTTTCTCTCTTTTTTTTTTTCTTGTAATTGAACTTCTTTACCAATGCTCCAGAACAAGAATTTCAAACAAAATGTGACCACATAAACACACATACACACTTACAAAGACCCTTCTCAAAAGCAAAAACACATTTAACTTTGATCTTGATCCTGTGCAAATATGCTTCCCTTAGATCTATATACCTTCTAAGAAAAATTTCATAAATCTTGTTCCTCGGATTTTGAAGAGCACCTGAAAACACACACACACACACACACACACACACACACACACAGCCCTGCAAAGAATGTAACATATTGGATAATTGAAAAGACCTATAAGACACCATAGAGCATATTAATACTACACTTTTAATAAGGACAAAATATAAATCAGAGGAAAGAGAGTTTAGGTAAGACTTAGGGACCCAGAAACTTCCAGAAGCATCCCTCTTAAGTCCTTGCTATGAACACAAGGATGCATTTTGTTTCTGGATTGAAATACCACAATTTATAAAATAAATATTGAAATAGGGAGAGCAACTTGAAATTTTCCAGTGGTGTCTTTCATGAACCTCTGTTTACATAGTTAAGTCAGGCTAACTGGTTACTCCATGTTTAAGCTATCAGTAAACCAACTGGGTCTAAGTGTCACAAAGGAGTTTCAGGTATGAAATACAACAGGGTAAATCATTAATTAGCCCAATGCCTTTATCTTGGCCAAGAGACAGTGCCAGATTCCCAGGCATTCCCTGAGATAAGAACAGAGCTGTGTGAATCCAGCTGAAAGTAACTTTATTCTAAATGATAACTATATGCTGATTATTATATGTCTCTTATAAAAATGATAAAAATATCAAAAATTCAAAAAATATTTTAGAAACGTTAATATTCTTGTATAATCAGATAGTTTTGGCTATATGAAAATTAGTCCCAAGGATTTAATGGTTTAAAACAACAATTATTATTAAGATCCTGATTCTGCTATTTAATGATTTGGGCTGGGCTCAGCTAGGCTCTTCTAGTTTAGGAAGTATTTGTTCATGTGTATACAGTCAGCTTCCTGGTTAATTGGGTTCTTGTTGCTTTGGAATTGTTCATTTCTGCTTTACTGGCCTCATGACATGTTTATAGGGTGCCTTCTTTGGTAGGGTTCCCAGGGTAAAAATCTGCAAGAATTTTTGAAGTCTAGTCTCAGAGATGGTACAGTTTTCTTCATGCCACATTTTATTGACCAAGACAAATATCATAGGTTGTGTTATCCGGAAGCAGATACCATGATGGTATTTGCGATATAAGTTATTTATTATGGACTAACATCTATAAGGCAAACGAGAGGAAATAAGATTGGACCAAGGAAGAAGTTCGTCTCCATGCAGGTTCAACGGTCTTCAGCCAATATGGTAAGCTGAATGAAGTAAGGCTTCTCTGCCAGAGTGTCCAACACTGGGCCATAGAAACTGGACTCATTCTCCCGTCTTGCTCAGGCACTGAAATTAGGAAAAAGTTTGACTTTAAGTGACAGTGGCTCTCTCTAACTGAGGCAATATCACCACTGTAAGCTCTCTAATGACTATACCTTATAGCTAGACAGTAAGTCTTCCCTTGAAGGGGAATCTGGGCAGAGCATTTCTGAATCTATTGGAGCAGTCAGAAGGCCACCCAGATTCAAGGAAAGAGAAAAAAAGATTTGGCATCTTAATGCAAGAAGCAGGTGATGTCAACTGTGACCATGTTTGAATACTTTCATAATATTCAATGATACCTTAAGCACAATTTGTACTTAGTACAAATTTATGTAATTGAATGAACTGATAAAAAGCAAATAAGGAAAAATAAGATTATCAAATATGAGCATTCTGTAGTAAGAAGGTATATAGTAAGCACATCTACCTTCTTGTTTCTAGATGAAATTGTATGATCTCTGCTCTTAGGGATGACTATTGTCAACTCTACATTCAATATCAGAAATAAAATCCTTGCGTTGCTAAGTGGTTTCACTTTATAATTAATGGTCTTATCTTTTTCCCATTCTAGGCAGACTAGGCATTTTGATGTAATTCCACTGTCTAAAATATGATTTGATACTCAGTCATCTGCTAAAACTGGATGTAGCCTGTTCTGCCAAAAATAAAAACTTGGACAAGAGTCCAAGAGGACTGAGATGTAACCTAAGATATTCACTTAAATTTTATTATAATTATGGGAAGACATGTCTCATTTGTAGCCTCATCAGTTGTAAAATAAGGACTCCTAATTACTTTGCCCTCTTTATCTTCCACCCTGTTTTGTACCACAGATTTTGTGACTTATCTTTTCAAAATATTTTTCCTTTGGAACTTATGCCACCTAGTAAATGCTTCCTGTTAAGTCCTTAGTTAGAGACTTCATTTATCTACTTTTATTTTATTCCACATTGATTTTTCACAGGAGTATTTTTCATGAGTCTGCATCTTGGTATCAGCTCCCTTCTCATTTTTCAGAGGTGAGCTATCAGACATATCAGTCTACTTGCCATATGTTCCTCTAGTCAGCAAAAGTGATTGTAGACAAGTAAAGGAAAGCCTGATGTTCTTTTTGAAACAAAAACAATAATAAAATACTTGAAGGATCTGTTCTTTGCATTGGATAATTCTTGGTAAGGGGTGCCTTATGGAGAATAACCCTGACTATGCAGTTTTCAGGGAGATGTTCCCTTTTCCTAGTGATGGGTCTCAGCTGTCAGTGGAACGGTCAATCAATTGTCACAAAATCCCCAAACTTCCCACTGTGCATCTAAGCACTGTGCCACCAGCATCAGTGACTATGCCCTGGATGTGACAAATACTGATAAGAGAAAAAGATATAACAGCTATCTAGAGAAAATTCATTGCTATAATACCAACATCTAAAGTGGTAATCATAGTATAAAATTTCTGTGTGTGTGTGATAGCACTGTTGCCAATATGTCCTACAGGGAAAAATGTGTCTCACTGGATTGGAAAGAAAACCACAAAATTATGAGTAAACACCCCATTAATAAAGAATGTGCTAGCATAATTAAGAACTATTTGGATATGATATTATTTATTAATATTATATTGGAAAAGGTACCAAGCAGGGGTGCCTGGGTGACTCAGTGGGTTAAAGCCTTTGCCTTAGGCTGAGGTCATGATCTCAGGGTCCTGGGATGGAGCCAAGCATCATTGGGCTTTCTGCTCAGCAGGGAGCCTGCTTCCCCCTCTTTCTGTCTCTGTCTGCCTCTCTGCCTACTTGTGATCTCTCTCTCTGTCAAATAGATAAATAAAAAAAAATCTTTAAAAAAAAAGGTAACAAGCAGAAACTAACAGAGAAGTGTGAGATGAATAACAAAAACAACAAGAACTCAGACTGAGTAAATTTGGGCCATTCTTTGAGTTGATACTCTATTAATGATTAAAATAAAACCTATTGTTAATATTATAATAAACCTATTGTTAATATTATAAATAAGACTTATATTTAATATGTCCATGTAGGTCCAAATGTTTTTCTAAATAGCAATTAAAAACCACCATCAGTTCTTGGCTGAATTTTGAGTAATTTATCTAAAGGGAAATGCTTTCAAGACATATATATTTTGTCTTACAGATTTTTTTTTTCCTTCTTTGCTTCAGAAGGCAAGAAAGTTTGTTAAAAATAAGTGGGTTAGGAATATACCATATTGACAGATAATTTATTCAGGAAATTTTTCTTCAGAAAACAAACAGAATTGAAACAAGGTTTGAGAACAATGTGAAGAAATGAATAGAAATGCTTAAAGGATTCTGGTATCACTGGATGCAGAAGTCCCTACTTCATTGCCTTGTGTCCTTTGTGTTAGAGTTCCTTGCCTGTCTTGCCATTTACCATTTCATCAATTAAAAAAAAATCACTAAAGGATTTTTTTTTAACCTTGGAACTGAGGCCCCTCTCAGGCTTAGAATTAAGCAAATTTCCATATTAACTATGGGGAATGTGAAAAGTTGTAAAAACAATGACAAGAGATTATCACCTCATGGCTTTTTTCACTGAATAGCTAAATTCTATTTGGATTTCTATAATGTTGATTAGTTTAGAACAGCAAGGTACAGAAATATCACCTCACAGTTAAGTAGGGATCCCCTGATTCATTTGAGGTACTCAATACATTTGCTTTTGTCAAAAGGTTTACTTTATATTATAGGACTTAAATTATTCTGTATATAATATTTTACAATTTAGTATTTAGGGGAAACTTCATATATAAGTGTTAGTTAACACAAGCTACCAAATTTCAAAACTATTTTTGTCCTCAAATGAGTTAATTCTCTGTTTTCCATAATCTCTTAAAACACTTTACTTGGAAATAGAAGACATGTTTCACCAAGTGCCTGTTTAAATTTAAAATTCCACAGCTACAGGATCAAGTAGGCAGTAACTTGGCAAGTGTATTTTTTTTAGACTTTAAGGTAAAGAAACTTTAAGCTAAAATGAAGCGTGAAATAGTTAAGATCATTAATTGCATATATGCAGAATCTTGCATTTTATCTGGGTTGTAAATCTTTCATTCAGTTAAGTCAGCTGAATTCAGATTTGCTTTTTATTTATGATCTTTTCTTAGATTCTTGAAATGGATAAAGCAAAATCAAAAGAAGATATTCATCAACACACATTGTTGTGACTTATAAAGATCATGTTACTCCTTCTTATGAGAACTGATCCACAGTTGACTACTCACTCCCCCTGACATTGAGTCACTGCCACATTCTCCACCCAGCTCCAAAATAAAGTAGCAGATTTTTAAGAGTGGAATAAGAAAAGCACAGGTGGTACCACCTACTGTAAATCCTTTAGTTCTTCTTAGCTCAGTAACAGCTGTTGGTCTTTTCACAGTTTGTTAAAAGCAAAACAAGGCATAGAATATGGGCTATTGACATTGTGCAACAATACAATTTGTTTGCTCAGATCATGACAACCAATGGCAACTTGAGAAATGTTTCCTTTTCAAGCTTTTGGTGAAAATAAAGAAAAAAAAAAATCTTCAGGCCTGACTGCCTACCTTGCAAACAGTGTCTTGGATCTATTGATTAATTCTGGACACATTGCAAATTATATAACTACCATGTTTTCTAATCTCACTAAACTGAGAGTGTATATTATATAGTTTAAAGGAATTTTAAGAATTAATGAGCATCTGTTTCATCCTGTCTAGGCATATGGGGGAGAGAGGTGAAAAGAAAAGGGAACAAACTGTTTTGAGGCTTGTGGTAATGTTGCCTTAAATGCCCCCTTTCAGTGAGAATAGGACTTCCCTCTCTCATCTTTTACAAGAAGTTACTAGTGAGTACGGCAAGAAGTAAAATTGCATACCTTTGAATAGGACTGGGCCACTGAAGAAGAGTCTTAGGTATAGGGCTGGCTGATTATTAGAAGAAAAAGTCTTATTGGAGTAATTAAAAGGAGTGACACATTTGGGCTTGATTCAAGCTATCTTCAGGATCCAATATGGTTCACCTTGATGGATAAAATATGCAATGGGATTTTCTAGATCACAGCATTAGTCAAGCAAAATGTGTGTTTCCATTTGGTCTATTTTGAAACAGGATCCTAAGTAAGGCATAAATAAACAGTAGAAAGCAGTCAGAAAATACCTCCTAGGGAGCAAGGTTTACAACAAGATTAACATCAGCCTGCCCAGGATGATGAAGTCTGAGGATATCCTGATATCCTGAAAATTTATTCAGAATTAAATCAGTAACTAGGTAAGGCTGAGGCTATGTATTAGTAATGATTAAGCCAAGAGTTGACAGGAGTTGGAAAAGACAAAGGTAAATTAAAGAACTTATAGCAGTGACTCTATAACAGTAAGCATTTGTAAGAATAAAGTTCAGCATATTATACAGAAGATAATTGCAACTACTTCCTGTAGTTCTAGAATCAGTTCCAGGAATTTGCATTTTAAAACTCCAGATGATTTCAATATAGAAGGTCCTTCCCCCTAAACTGCAATTTAAAAGCAATTCTTATGGTCTATGAGGGAAATAAGTGAATGTCTAAACAAGCATAATAAATGATAAAACAAAACAAAACAAACAAACAAAAAAAACAGTACATTGCAAGAAGAGAGGTATGGGCATCAGGGACAGCGTTAGGATTGTCTTGAATTCAATTTGACTGCAAGAATATCCATCAGGGATTAATGTAAAGAGGGAGAGAATCTCAGAGAGATGTAAAGTGGTTAGCAGATGTATGTAGGTAGGTCATCTCATTTTCTACTCCTCTAAATATCTATTCTAGGGGGATTGCTCCTATTAAGGCATAGGGCAGGGCAGGTTGATATCTAAAAGATAATACTCTGTGGGGAGCCTGGGTGGCTCAGTCCATTATGCATCTGTCTTCCGCTCAGGTTATGATCTCAGGGTCCTGGGGTGGATCCCCAGTTTGGGTTCCCTGCTCAGCGGGGAGTCTGCTTCTCTCTGTCCCTCTGTTTCTCACTGCTTCCCCCACTCATGCTCTCTCTCTCAAATAAATAAAAATTAAAAAATCTTTTAAAAATGTACTCCTAATTCTTTCACTTCTAACTCAAATGGTTCCTTCCTTCCTCTCTTTTTTTCTTTCTTTCTCTCTCTCTTCCTTCCTTCCTCCCTCCCTCCCTACCTCCTTCTCTCCCTCCCTCCTTGCCTCTTCTCTTCTCCTTTCTCTCCCTCCCCCTTCCTTCCTTCCTTCCTCCCTCCCTTCCTTCCTTCTCTCTCTCTCTCTCTCTCTTCCTTTCTTCCCTTCTTTCTCCTTCTTTTCTTTCTTCTCTCTTTCTCTCCATCCTTCCTTCTTTTTCTCTCTCCCTCTCCTTCCTTCCTTCCTTTCGTTTCTCGAAACTGAAGAAAACTAATACTGAAGAAAAAAATACTCTCCCTTCACAGGAAACTATCCAAGAGAAAGAGTGTGTTCAAACGTCGTAAAATGGGGATCTCATCCCAATAGCAAATTTCAACATTGCTTAAGTGTCTTAGTTTGGGGCTTATTTTATATAAGCCTGCAGGTTTGTAGAGGTTTTAGGCATCTTCCGATTTCTTCCCACCTGTATCCCAGCCAATGTTCCCTTTTTAAAATTTTCCATTGATACATACATGCCATCTGGCAGGTGCTGTCAATAATCTTGCCATTGATGACCTTTGTTTGTGTAGTCATTGCATCCCCAAAAGTTAAGTCACTTTTAGCTTTCTACAGTGGATGTATCTGTTGTTCCACAGTATTCATGAAGTGGCATACATTTGCAACTTCTCCGTTTATTTTCATTTCTAATGTAGTGATAAAATAATAAATATAGTCATTGTGTTGAGGGAAAAAAAGGTAAAAGATCTTCACAGTTGAGATGTTCTTTATAGTACATATTTATGTCACTTTAATAATTCAGATATTTGGCATTTTGAGGGGTCCCCTTAACAGTTTAACATCTTAATTTCTTAATATTTGATTGAGCTAACACAAAGTCTATCTTTATTAAACCTAATACTTCTAACCTAATATATTTATATGATATTGAGGATATTAAGATTTCTCATATATTGTGAATACATTTACTTTGGGTTTGTATTTTCTGTTACTTTTTTTTTCTTTTAGCTACTGCCTTTTTCTTGTTAAATCACATTGATTTCTTCTCCTCAGCACTCCTTCTATTTATAGTATTTATATGTCAACATCTATGTAATATTTATATGTTGCATACATAGAATCCTGCATGTCAAAGTGCCAAAAGATCATTTGATTCATGTTTAATTAAAGCTATGAGTACATAAAGAGCATCTTCTTTGGGGCACCTGGGTGGCTCAGTGGGTTAAGCCTCTGCCTTCAGCTCAGGTCATGGTCCCAGGGTCCTGGGATCGAGCCCCGCATCGGGCACTCTGCTCAGCAGGGAGCCTGCTTCCCTGTCTCTCTCTGCCTGCCTCTATGCCTACTTGTGATCTCTCTCTCTCTGTCAAATAAATAAATAAAATCTTTAAAAAAAAAAAAAAAGGCATCTTCTTTCAAATCTACCCAAATTCATCAGGTAAAAAAAAAATCCATAACAGGGGAATACCTTCTTCTGCTTCTCTTAACCAAAACAAGTTAGTCATTTAGCAGCAAGTATGTCAGGAACTCAATGAGGAATACTTTTGTTTAATTTGCTAAATTTTGTAATTGCCCAATACAGAGCTAAAAATGATGGTGAACCTAGAAAAGCTCCAAATTCTCCATCTGCATTACTATGCCAATGGTTTTACTTATACTGTCAGTTTGCTCCTTGATCAATTTTCCTCTAATGTAATACCATTCTGAACTGTAGACTACTTTGCAGACTTTATTTTTTTTTTATTTATAATTTTTTTAAATAAACTATAGCAAGTGCCTGGGTGGCTCAGTCCATTAAGTGTCTGCTTTTAGCTCATGTCATGATCCCGGAATCCTGGAATGGAGCCCCAGATTAGGCTCCCTGCTCAGTGGGGTATCTGTTTCTCCCTCTCTCTGTACATCTCTTCTTGCTTGTTCTCTCTCTCTCAAATAAATAAATAACATCTTAAAAATATAAATAAATAAAATAAAACAAGCTATAGCAAAAAATGTGTATATGTGCATATATATGCACATATATATGCATATATATGTGCATATATACACATTTATATATAAATGTATATATATAAATATATAGCAGTTTATTACTGTATTTTCTGAATTGGACCATAGTATTTCTTTTCCATATCCATTTATTTCCTATATAGTACTGTGATATTTTTCTGAAACTTGCTGATGACTAGCATTCTTCCTTTCAATTCACAAATTCAACTATAAATATTTTTTGCTTTTTTTTTTTAATTTATTTATTTGACAGAGATCACAAGCAGGCAGAGAAGCAGGCAGAGAGAGAGGAAGGGAAGCAGGCTCCCCGCCAAGCAGAGAGCCAGACGCGGGGCTCGATCCCAGGACCCTGGGATCATGACCCGAGCCGAAGGCAGCGGCTTTAACCCACTGAGCCACCCAGGCGCCCCTATTTTTTGCTTTTTTAATGAGACAATAAACTAGCTTATTGATTGAAATTTTACCCAAGTGAGTTTCTGTGTCACCACATTATTTGCTTACCCTCAAACTTAGAACTTTCAATCACTACTCTGAATATATGATTCTTACACTAATTTTAATTGTTGTTCATGTATATATATGTTAATTCAGGTTGCTGTTAAGAAATATATAAATCATTATGTCTATACTTTTATATTATGAAAATGATAATGAGGTATCATTTATAGTTATTCTGATAGTACATAATTAACAAAACAATTTATTCATATCTTTTATTTCTTCTTAGGACCTCATTTTCCCAGTGTTAATTTATTTTTGCCTTTTTACTGCAAAATATGACAAAATAATAAAAAAACAAACACAAAAATATATAGCATGATTATTATAAGGCAGACAATATTAGAACATACCACTCAGTCAAAGAATACAACTTTGTCGGCATCCCTAGTTGATAATGTAGATGCTCCATTACCATCACAATCCTTTTCCCTCCTACCAAATGTAACCACTATCCTGACTTATAGTAATCATTTTCCTTACCTATAACTGTTAAAGAATATGAGTCAAGCTTTGATCTGTAGAAATTTCCACAGTTGTGCATTTTGCCAATTGCATATTCACTGTATACTTACTGTTCAACATTTCTCTGTCATCGTATTCCTGCAAAGTATCACATGGATCCAGAGGTTTGATCAAAACCAGGTCCAAGGCTGTTGGCCACTGGGAATTTCTTAAATATGGTTCCTGTTTTTGGTGGGGGGGATCATAACCCTGTAGATTTGATAACTTCTTTAATATCTACTATGATAAGATGTTCCAGGCCCATTTTGAATTTCCTGCCCCAGACTTAGAAACGGCATTTTTCTAAGAAGTCACAGTCTGTGGAGTGGGCCGTAGTTTTTTAAATGAGTAGTATGGATACTCATTGCTACTAGGCTAATCACTGATTTGTCTTTTGCTGAGGATGGCATTAGGGAATGTGTGTGCGCACATTTGTTTGGTGTTTATTTCACCACGCAAAGAAGCCTGGTTGTCAATAACAGAGGAAGAATTGGAATATTCCGTAATTTGCCTTATCCCACGATAAACACAGAGCACACTTGCCTCACATTTCCTTTCCTTGAATATATCAAATATTTTTATTTATTTTCTTATTGTATGAAAACTTTTCTGTGGAAATTATAAAGAATGACAGAAACAGTAGTATTATAAAAGAAAAAAACCCTGAAATAATCTAATTTTCTTCCTCTTTTAAATCTTATACTCTATTTTCTTAAATGCCCAAATAATTTTTCTTTTTTTAAAAAGTCAGTATATTTGTGAGAAAATTCCTTGGTGTTGGTCATCCTAATTCAGTATTCGCAGGTATACAATGTGATTTTTATTGTGTTTTATAAAGTGTATAATTTTAAAAATGTATTTTTGTTTCATGAACGTTATTTTATATATAACTTTTGTATTCTGTCCTCTTACTGTTGCTTTTTCTTAAAAAAATTAACATATTTGGTCTTATTTGCCTCTCAATATTTGTACCTTTCTTTTGGGTCCATTTTATCATTTTGTTACTTACATTTTTAATATATTTTTTAAATCTTGAAATAATTTCAAACTTATGAAAAAATTAAAAGCACAATACCAATAATATTTTTTTTCTTGAAACTTTGGATAATTTTTTTTTCATGGTTCCCAGCATCACCATATAATTTACCATTTATTTCTTATACAAAGGACTTTGTACAACACAATCATAATAAACTATCAAAATCAAGAAATTAACATAAATATATTATTACCATCTAATACTTAAGCACATTTAAGTTTTGCCAATTATCCTTCTCAAGACTTTCTCAGAATTTGCCAGATTTAAAATATTTATTTATTTGACAGACAGAGATCACAAGCAGGCAGAGAGGCAGGCTGAGAGAGGGGGGAAGCAGGCTCCCTGCTGAGCAGAGAGCCCATGCAGCAATATCCCAGGACTCTGAGATTATGCCCTCAGCGAAGGCAAAGGCTTTAATCCACTGAACCACCCAGGTGCCCCAGATTTTGCCAGATTTGTAAACTAACAAATTAGTCTATTGCAGCTTCATGGATACTAACCACATACATGTGAACCTTGGGTTGGAGAGAAAAGACTTTATTCAGTACAGCAAGCAAAATGAGCCCCAGACTTGTGTCAGATTCTCTTTCTGCCCAGTTCCCATGGAGATGATGTGGTGTGTTCTAGGAAGTTGCTGCCAATGTAATAGGATTATACCAGAGTTAAAATCTTTGAGCTAGGAAACCTCCCTATTTTTATAATGGTCTGAAAGCTCTCCTCCCTAACTTTTGCCCTAGAGAGAGACATTATCCTTTTAATTAGTTATTGCAGTTAGCAAACAAATCTGCTATCTGCTTCACAGAAAAGTACCGTCTCTCTCTCCCAGAGCTGTTTGTTTTACAACCATTTTAAAGAGCACAAAACAAATTCCAACAGTACCCATGTTCACAGGAGCTGCCAAAATGTGAAGGACTCACAGAAAATTATCTGCCAGCATCCCAACAACATATTTTATTTCTCGTGTCTCCTTGATCTCCTTTAATGGACAAGGGCTTCTCAGTCATTCTTTGACTTCCATCATCTTAACATTTTTGAAGAGTACAGGTTCCTTATTTTGTAATGCCTCTCAATTTGGGTGGCTCTAACCTTTTTCATACATAGAGTCAGTTTGTGAATTTTTGGTAAGAATATTATAGAAACAATGCTCTTATCTCCATGAATCCTATTCAATTTGTCTCATTACTAGGAATGCTAACTCTTAATTACTTTATTAAAGTAATATCTACCATGTTTCTCCATTAAAAATTACTGCTTTTCCAATTTAATTTAATAAGTATTTCATGGGAGGGCACTTTGTAAATATCCTATTCCTTATTAATGGTCATCATGCATTTTATTATCTATTAATGATTTTGTCTGAATTCATTATTACTTTGATGGTTAACAAATGGTGATTTTCTAAATCTGTTCTTCCACTCTGCATTTATTCATTGTCATTCTAGCTTATAGTTTTCTCATTTGTATTTTCATTTATTTCTTTATATTAGTATAGATTTATGGATTTCTATTTCATTTAATGGATTGCAATTCATTCCTATTATCATTTATTTTACTTCTCAAATTTTCCAAGATTTGGCAACAGGGAACAGCTTCAAGTCAATTTCAGTCGTTTTTGACAGTTTTGCAGTACTGACATTAATAGCAAAGAACAGTTTTTAGAAAGCAAGATCTGGATATTAGGTAGGCTATTATCATTGGGTGTTAATTATCCACAGGCTTTCATAATGGACAAAGATGAGTGACACAATTTGATTATATGCTTATTGATATATTGCATTTATATTTATGACCACATCTATCCCTATATATGGAAAAAGATAAATTCATACTGATAACTCCAATTCCAGTTCTATATCCAAAAATGTTCAGGAGGAAAGGGAATGGGCAAAGCAATGCAAAAAGCAATTTTTACTCAGTATTTCATTTTAATTTGAAAATGTTTCCTCATTTTTTTTAAAAGATTTTATTTATTTATTTGTCAGAGAGAGAGCAGGAGCGAGCACAGGCAGACAGAGTGGCAGGCAGAGGCAGAGGGAGAAGCAGGCTCCCTGCTGAGCAAGGAGCCCGATGTGGGACTCGATCCCAGGACACTGGGATCATGACTTGAGCTGAAGGCAGCCGCTTAACCAACTGAGCCACCCAGGCGTCCCATGTTTCCTCATTTTTATCTAACATTTCCCTTAAGGTATTATCTGTGATGGTTATTGATTCTTATGTTTCTTCTGATTTAGTCTTTTCCAGTTTTTAAAAATCTAATTCCTTCTTGAGTTCTTCATCTTATTTATGAGATTTTCTAATTCTGACTTATGTTTGTATAAAATGTGTTTTATTCTTATTATCTTTGAGCATATTTTGAAATAATATATTTTTCATTTGTTTTTTGCGTATGCTTTTTGAAGTGCTTTCATTGTAGGCATGTTTTTGTATGCCTTTACCTTTTTTACATCCTAATGACTTTGTAGGATTTCACTTTAATTTTTTTTTTGCTCTTATTAATGTAAAATTGGTTTTCCTGGCTTTTTAGAATGAGATGTGATCCAGGTTAATTTTTTTTAAAGATTTTATTTATTTATTTGACAGAGATCACAAGTAGGCAGAGAGGCAGGCAGGGAGAGAGAGAGAGGAGGAAGCAGGCTCCTTGCCGAGCAGAGAGCCCAATGTGGGGCTCGATCCCAGGACCCTGAGATCACGACCTGAGCTGAAGGCAGAGGCTTTAACCCACTGAGCCACCCAGGTGCCCCCATTTTTATAAGTTTGTGTCCTTCAAGAGTTTACAAACCTCAAACTGTTCCAGTTGCTTTGGGCTTTATATTGTGCCCTCCATTAATGTGCAGTTTTGATAGGGAGAAACTTTTTCCTGTTCGGCTATTGTTCTCACATTGGCATGTTTTGTCCTCCAGTGATTTCCTCTTGGCTCTTTGGGGCTCTCATCCATATTCTCCAGTTTATCAGAAAACCTTGTGATTTCCTCCCCTTCATTCTGAGAAAGTATTAATACCACTTAGGTTTTTTGGTGATTGTCTTTACACACATATTTTGGGGTTTATGGAGGAACCCTTTTTACCAAGTTTTGTTGCAAATGTTGCTCAATCATTTTCAGGTTTGCTATCTCTTTATATTGTATGATTTCATGTGGTGAAATGAGAAGTTTAAAAAATTATGTCATTGATATCCCCAACATTTTCCTAGAATCCTCTCTTGATTCTTTTAAACAGTGTCTTTCATAATAGCACTAAAGTTGAATGCTAATGTTAATGTTATTATTTTTAGAATTTTGAAGTGTTTCAGACAAAGAAAATCAAAATAAGTAGCTCAAACTTTCTGTTATTCAAGAAAATTTTTCTCCACAAGAAAATACAATTAAAAAAAAAAAAAGAGGCTTGTTGGCCCTAAAACCTGATTGCTCATACAATAGAATAATGTTTATTGAAAACTGAATTTGCATTTTATCAAGAAGATAAATGAGAAACACATAATAATTCTATTCTTCAATAACTTCTACCATTTATGAATAGTGTTTGCCATTGTAGACATATTAGATAAAGATTTATGCATGAAGAAAATTTACACATATTTACAAACAGCATTATGTTGCACATACAATTTTGAAACCTGCTCATGAATATTTCTCATATCAAATAAGTTTACTTCCAATTGACAAATGTAATAACCTGGAATTAATTTTAAGTACTATCTACTAATCTGCTTTCTTTATCATTCTGGAGGAGTTGAAATTAACACACAAATAGATGGCAACATGCTATAATTATAATTGTATAATGGTATAATGTTTAAAAATTTGATACATGTAAATACATATGCGGGGATGAAATACATCATTGGGACCATCCTTACACTGTTTTGAAAGTAGAAACTCTGTCCTGAATGATTGATTTTGCTTGTGAGTTTTAATGAGCTTTATTTTAGAAGGAATATGACTAGATCCAATCAGAAAGAACTCTTGGTCTACAGTGTTTGGAGCAGTTGTTCTTGACTTACACAATTTTAATGTGTTCTTTCAAACACTCTGAGTTTTAAGCTCCCATATTCAAGCATGTATTTGCAAGTCTTGTTGCACACACACACACACACACACACACACACTCAAATTATAATTATGTTTTCTCAAAGCAATCAGAAATCAGAATTATATTCATTGATAGATTTCAGTAAGAATGCAGAATATCTAATATATCCAGCAATTTCCTTAGGGGTAAAGATAGAACAGTTAGCCAAATAGATAAAAATTGTCCATATAGTATTTATATTATTGTAATAATAAGAAAATGCAAATTATATTGACGTTAGATGGCAGTAAATATTTTAGAAATACATGAGGAAGGTAAATGAAGTGTGATAGTGGGGGTTGTTACAACTTTAAATAGGTTAGGGAAAGCCTCACTGAGAAGGTGATCTTGAGCAGAGGTTTAAAGAGGTTGTGTAGGTGAGTCATGAAGATATTTTGAGAAAAGAGTATCAGTGTGAACAGTAGGAGCAGAGGCTTGGAGCATGCTTAGCATGCTCAAAGAAGAGGAAAGAAAGCAGAGTCACAGGAGCTGAGCATAATTGGAAAGCAGGAACAGTGGAAGAGATGAGGTCATAGAGAAAATGAGGGGGAGGGCAGATCATATAGAGTCTTCTAGGATATTGTAAAGATTAGATTTTACTCTGAGTGAGATGGCAAACCATTACAAACTTTTGAGTGGAAGGATGACATGATCAGTTTTAATTTTTAAAAGATCACTCTCACACTTGTGTTGAGAATACAATATAATAAAGAGAAGATGTAAAAGGATAGGACTGTAATAATGGAGTCTGTTAGTCAGATAGATAATTCAGGTAAAGGATGGTTTGGTCTCAATGGAAGTGATGAAAGGGAGTTAGACTCTTTATATATTTTGAAGGTAGAACCAACAAAATTTGTTGATGGATTGGATATAGTGGTCATCTGAGTTAGTGCCATGGCTATATGACATGTACAGTTGCACAGGGCTATAAGCTCAGAAGGACCATATTCTTGGTGCAATGCTTTTGTTTTTGCTGTTTTGAAATTATTAATAATTTTATTTTTCAAGTTGTGTTTTGTAAGTCTGATATAACAATGGATCATATGCTTGAGCAGAGGAGATAAGCTCAGTATACATGCCTCCAGTCATTCCTTTCCACTTTGTAGCTGTTCAGATTCCCCACAAACACAGAATTCCATTAGACCCCAAACTCAGAGTCACTGGTTTCTATAGTACACTAAATTTGTACTCACTGTAAGGCTTGCTGATTTTCCACAGAAAGTGCATCCACTGGAGTTGTATGCCCTGGAGGGCTATGCTTTCCTTTCCAACTAGAATTTGCTTTGAATGTGGAGGCAGTGATATGGTGTTCTACAAAACAAAAATAACCAAGAAGCCTTGTACTCTTACTCATATACTTCCCTGTCTTAGCCAAGCACTTGTGGTGAAAGTGATGATGACATAGATGGAAAGGGCAAAATAGGACAACCCATATTCCTTTTTCCTTCAATTCTTTCTTGCTCTTTAGTAAACTGAAGGTAGAGAGAATTGGTAGGAGGTGTTCATAAAAAAAATAAAAAACAAAACAAAAAAAACACAAAAAACAGTTGAGTAGTTTTGTATGGTGCTTCCACTATTCTGGTAGAAACAAAGTAGCAAAATAAACAGCATGTGAATATTATGATGGGAAGGTAAGATTTGGAGATTTACTGGGAAAAAATTTTGCTTTATGTGATATTTTTGATTGGTCAAGAAAGAATAGGATCTAGTTCACAGATTACAGATTTGGCCTTTGGAAGAAGAATAAATAGTTCTTCTTTAATAACTGGAGAAGGCAAGGATCTATCTATTATCTATATATATAGCTACATGTAGCTATATAGATATGTATTGGTAGATATGCTGAAGTGAAGCAAAATTTACGGAATTTCTTTGAGTAATTCTGTCTCCTCAATAAAAATGTTGGCAGGTTCTTCTTCTGAAAATGAGAATATGTTGCGGGGGGGGGGGGGTGTGTGTGTCTCTAGTGGATCTGTAAGGAGAAAAGAATGAAAATGATTTCAGTTCCACTGTCCAGGTCATCAAGAGGTCTTTCCTGAGCCCCTAAAACATTTATGTTTCCTAGCACCATCTTCTTTGCTTTTATGTAACTTTGCATTTTATTTGTATGTTTAATTTAAAGTTTGACCCAAGTCTCTTTTTTCCCAGTAGATTGTAAGCCCTGTGAGGGTAAAGATCATGACTTTCTTATCAATAATTATGCCCATCACGGTGTTTTCCATACAGTAGATACAAAATTTACAATTGCTGAATTAAATAATTAGACACATGTTCGTATTGTGAAACTGTCATTCGGTGTGACCAAAAAATCAGAAGAATCTTAAAAGATAATTAGCTCAAACTTCTAAATCCCCTTTCTTCAGGATATCCAATTCTTTTGCCAGATATAGTAATATCTAGCCACTCTCATGTTCATGTCTAGATTTCTGATTCCCCCAAAAGAAACAAATTTTGAGGTCTCCACTACAAGAAGTGTTTTTTTTCTACTTCAACACAGATGAGAAATTAAACCCCCTTTTATAACATTTTATCTCCAAAATCAATTGCACACATCATAAATAGGAAATCTTAATGAAATTATTGATGAGATGGGCACGGTATTTATATCAGGCAATGCAAATAATTATAAATAGACTATTAACTCACTGGCTACATTTTCATTAGAATTTTCTTACAGGTCATTTTTCTTGAAAGTAATAACATCTTACCTAATTGTTGGCCTATTTCTTTCCTCTCCTTCCAACTTATCTCTTTTTATAATCCGCCTCCAAATTCCAAACCTGGGCTCTCTTTGTTTCATTATAATACTTTTTCAAAGTCTTTCTGAATTTAAACATCTTATTAAATCACTTTGCTCCCATGAAAAATTTCTAGGGTATTAGAGACTATAGATTCAGTCTACAAAATCATTTCAACCTACTATATTAGCATTGTATAGAAAAGCAAATCTTTTTTTTTATTAACATATAATGTATTATTTGTTTTAGGGGTACAGGTTTGTGATTCATCAGTCTTATTCAATTCACAGCATTCACCATAGCACCTCCCTCCCACCCCATCCCTCCTACCTGCTCACCCCTCTAGCAACCCTCAGTTTGTTTCCTGAGATTGAGAGTCTCTTATGGTTTGTCTCCTTCTCTGGTTTCATCTTGTTTCATTTTTCCCAAAGCAAATATTTACTTAATACTATTTGGTAAACTACATCAATTTCTTATATTCCCATTTATATTTCAAAAATAGACTGAAAGAATAGAGTAAAATGCCAACAGAATTAAAGTTTTCTGTTTTCTATACCTGAATATTCAGGTATTCAAATTAATTAAAGATTCATTCTGTATTTCATTTAAGCATGTCATTCACTCAAATGGATATCCAGAAAGGATTTGATTTAGTCATGGGAATCACTATTTCACAATTTGGATACATGCTCCAGGAAGAAATCACAAATCACATGTTCCTCCCAAGGAGTCATTGAATACACCTACTCATACTTTGATATGCTTTTTTTTTTTTTTTTTTTTAATTTTAGCATTCTCTTTGTGGAGTTGCTGCTACCCATTTGAGTAATCTAGTCACTTTTGCTGTGGAGCTAGTGACTCTGCAAGTTCTTTACCTGTTACATTATGTGAGTATTGCTTCTCTATTTCTTGGTGCTGTGTACTTCTTCATTTTATGTCATAAACTTTGTTATATTGTTTTTAATTTTCTTTTGGTCAATTAAAAATATTTTCCAGCTTGGATTGTTTTTCCAAGTGCCTAGGAACTTATCATCCTTTCTAATAAAATAGAAGGTAGAGAGATATTTCTTAAAACCTTTAACCTTTTCTACTAAAAGAAAAGTCAATTTGCATTTAAAGCACACTTAATTGGTATTTGCCTTGGGTAGGAACACATACATAGGACTCACTTGAAGTTTATTGGAACATTTCTTCAGAATCTCTAACCAATACTTCATTGAGGAAACTATAGTCTTTTGTTAATCTCTCTAGAATGGTTTCTAAAAATAATTTGGAGATTGTTTATAGGTTCATACTGCTAATCTTGAGCTGGTTTGATTTTATTTCTTTTCAAGCTTTCCTACAGTAGAACCTACCATACTAATTTAATGGTGAACGTTCATAATAAAGATTTAACTATACACAATCTCAAATACATAGAACTCAATAATCTCTTATGTGTTCTGAACATAATGGATCAGTATTTGAAGCATAATTATTAAAAATAATACTTAATACTAGAAGAAACAAATGTTTTTATGAATCTGGAAAATAGAATTTCTTTTCTAAATATGGAAACATGTTTACTGCATGGTTCTATATTAATCATACCACATCCTGTATTTCTAAGGGAGATTCCATTCAGTTTTTTAAATACAGTTCTGTATATAAAGAATAAATGGGCCAGAAAAAAGGGCTGGAAAGTAAGCAACAGCAGATTCTATTTGAAATACAGTACTTAAAAATTTAGGCATGAAACTTTTATTGGTTTTAATGAGGATGTTGTGAAACGAAATCTCCTCCGCTTTACTAAATCTACCTTTGTGTATAAGTGTGTAGTCAAGACTAAAAAATCTGGCCTTAACTGATACTGTTATGCTGAGATGTTGCAGGAAAAGTGACGTGATAGTATTCTTTATTATGTGTGTATATATGTTTGTGTGAGAGACAGATAAGACTAGTATGAACAGCTACAGAGTGTCTCAAGATAGTATGATGCATTCCTTCTGACCAGGAAATTACACATAGCAACGTTCATTGATGAGAGAGACTACGCTTCTTCATAGCTGCCAGAGCTAATAAATACCTACAACCAGAACTGAAACAGGAAGCTACTCCTTTAACAAGGAGAAAGTACTTCTCCCTCAATCAACCTACTTATTTTTAACTTAGTGCCCTTTACTTTCTCTTATCGTTAGCCCCAGTTAATATAAGGATCTGCTATTGCAGCAAGTACATAATTATTTTTTTTAGAAATCTGTGTCTCTTAATGATTTTCTTTCCACTTTTTTTTTTTTTTTAATAACCTACCCTTAAATGATAAGAACTGTTTTAGAGGATATGAAGAAATATAAATTGGATTTTTTTGACAGACTGAAGAAGAAGTTCCATGATTTATATGAATATCAACTGTGATAGTTATGACAGAATGAGAAGTATGTACTTTAAGTTAACTTGTAAAGAGTATGCTTGATCTGCATTACCTCTTTTTCTTTCCATTATTTTCTTCACCTACTGAAGGAAGCCCTAGTTTGACCACCAGGGGGCACTGTGTGCATGGTGGCCCATTGGTATCTTGCATTTGACCAAGTGCTCTGGCTAGTAGAAAGAAAGGAAATAATTTAACGAAATTTGATGAATTTGGTGACAGGAACACAGAGAGGACGTAGAGAGAGGAGGAAAATAACCAGAGTATTTCATAGACACCACTGGAAGAAAAGATTGCTAGACTATCCTTGGTTTCTGTTCCAGTTCATAAGTATCCCAAAAAGAATATACTTTTTCATGGAGGGCTGAGTGCATCTGTGGTTATAATAATGACTTAAAGGTCCTAAGGAGCATGGTCTTGTTGCTCTAAATATAACAGTGGCAGTAGCAGGCAAATCTTTGGTTTGATTTTGGAATAATTGTAAAATCTACATTGGATTTTAATAAGTGGAAAAATAAAATCAATAAGGTGCTCAAGTTTGGTGAAGTTGTGGTTTAATGTAATGATTGTTTTTATTCTTTTTGAATTTTGAACAATTGACTATTAAATATTTAATTCAAGTTTTCATGTTAAATTTTCATGTGAAGATTTTCCATTTATTTAATAATACTTATTTTACACTGTTTTAAATACCATTTCATTAAAATGTTTACAGTACTTATGGTTTACTATTCAGCAAAATACTTTCTTAGATAAAATTTCACAGTTAACAGGAGTACTATATATCACTGAATTCAAGCATAACTGCTATAAAAACTCCAGTACAACACAGTTCAATAATTTTTGAACACTATTTTTAAACTTCTGAAAACCAACTGGTTTTGCTATATATATTACAAAAATAAACTATTACATGCAAACAACATAGACAAAATCAAATGTAAAATCACAAGCTGGGAAAATGTTTATAGCACATTGTTATAGACATCAGTTAGCAGAGGTCTTCTGTCTACTATAAAAAGATGACCTGCAAAATATCAGCTACCTTCTAACAGAATTGGAAAATGGACAAACACTCAAATAATAAGGGAAAGGTATTTCAGTATATGAAGATATGCCAAAATCTCATTCATTAAAAGAGAAATAGAAACTAAAACTACGTTGAGATACCATTTTCACCTATAAGATCAGCAATATTTCAGAATTTTGATAACTCACTCTGTTGGTAATGATGCTTAAAACTGTCAACTCTCATTCATTGCTGACAGAAGGATGAATTAGCATGAAAGGAAGTAGGCAGTCTCAATTAAACAGTACTAATGTACCTTTGACCCAGTGATTCTGATTTTAAGAATTTGTTCCATATATTGTATTGCATATATAAAAAATGACTTGTCAAATTTCATTCACTCATAATGTCATCTGCTATAGCACACAACTGGGGGTTGTGTCTGAAAACCAAACCATAGGTAAATTGTTAGATTTTTTTTTTTTGTCATTCATGCAATGGAATGCTATTTAAGTGTTAAAATTTTGAAACTCCTTTGTGTTCTGATATGAACAGATCTCTGAGATATACTATTACATGAGAAAAAAAAAGACAGATTCAAAACAGTGTGTCCAGGAAACTATGGGAAAGAGAAGGGGGAAAAAAACCCTTAATTATATGTTATTGTTTCTTGATAAAACAATTTGGAAGAATAAGCAAGAAGTTAAATAAAATTATGTAACAGAAATAAAATTCGGACATTTAAAATTATGTCACCAGGGCATATTTCAGTTTTCATCAAATTCTCATGCAAGTAGTAGACACTTGATGAATATGTAGATGGAAGAAAAAATAGATTAGATGTGTTCATTTCTTCATTTTACAAGTATTAAAGGATTTATTATGTGCTAAGGAGCAGCATAGACATTAGGAATATAACGATGAATCAAACACAGATTTTGCCCTCCAGGAGCATAGTGTCTAAGGTTAGGAATGGGGATGACCCAATTCTTTCTTATCATATTATTATAATTCCTTGTGATCAGTGTTAAGATAATAGTATATACAAAGTGTTATGGGATTTGGAAAAATAGTTCTGAATTAGACATCTGAATTCAAATGACTTCTCTGTGATAGATTTCTTTTAAAACAAAACTTTAAAAAATAAGCAGCATTTAGTTGGTTCCTAAAATAATACTTGGGACACAATTTAATAAAATTCTGTGAATGTTTGTTTTTATCCTCCCAAAGTGCAAATGCCTCCAGAATGACAGATTTAATTTTATCTAAGAGAAACTACTAAACTTTGTAGTTGGTTGTGAAGAAACAAAGCAATAAGAAGGAAAAGCAACACTACAATGACAAAATAAATTCTTTGGTTAACCTGAATAGAATAGGTCTCTTAAGGAAGCTTAATTTTTTCTTTGACTGTCCAGTCACATAGAAATGTATGTACAAAGAATACTACCAAACCTCTTAAGAAAAAAATGTTCTCAAACTGTATACTGCAAGTCACTGTCAAATTCAGAGCTATTCTTTATCCTGAGAATGACTACAAATAAAAATGCTTCGAGGTCTTCACATCGCTGGGCACCTAGGTGGCTTAGTCAGTTAAGTGTCTGCCTTCTGCTTAGGTCGTGATGCCAGGGTCCTGGGTTCAAGGTCAGATCAGGCTCCTTGCTCAGCGGGGAGCCTGTTTTCTCCATCTCATGCTGCCTGTTGCTCCCCCTGCTTGTGTGTACACTGCTTCTCTCTGTCTCTGTCAAATACATTTAAAAAATCTTAAGAAAAATTCTTCATTCGGTTTATATTTTTTGAAGACTCATTATTGACCAACTAGCTGGATTAGGAAGAGAGTATCCTCTCTTTTTTAATTTCTCTCAAAATTATGAGTGCTATTATGTGTCTGGATAATAAATGTGACAGTGGGATCAAGACTGTGCCATGATTCTCAGAAAGGGTGAGATAACCCTTGCTCTCTTGGGTTGCCATTTTCAGTACACATTATCAGCTGTTAGATAAGCATTATACATAAAGAAGCCAAAGACTTTTAGATCTTTTAGATGTCAGCTCTTATGCTCAGCCCACAGACACCATGAACTTTATCTTATTTGGATGAACGAGACCGATGAATACTTTGCCCTCTTGATTTTCATGGGAAAATGGCTTCTTAAGAATTCTTTTTGAGGTTAAAACTTTTTTTTTTTTTTTTTTTTTTTTGAGAATAGATGAGATTCAGTTTGAGTGCTTTACTGGTAAAACCCATAGTTGGAACATAAGTCAGTCAATCAACAGAAGACCGCTGGGATAGACTAAATGTTTGTATATTCATAAAATTTGTATGTTGAAATCCTAACCTCCAATGTGATGATACTTGGAGGTTAGACTTTTAGGAGGTGATTAAGTCATGAGTGTGGAGTACTCTGAATGGGATTAGTGCTTTTAAAAAATAGTCCCAGGAGAGCTCTCTTACCTCCTCTGCCATGTGAGGACATGGCAAGAAGATGCCCATCTATGAACCAAGAAAGCAGGCTCTCACCAGACACCAAATCTACAGCACCTTGATCTTGGACTTCCTGGCCTCCAGAACTGTGAGAAATAAATTCCAGCTGTTTATAAGACTGATATTCTCTTATAGTAGTTCAGATGGACTAAGATATCAGTCTTATAAGAAGAAGCTTGAAGCATCTGCACATGTCCATTTTTATCAAAGATTTAAATTATGAATATGATACATATTAAAATACTAGTAATACCTCAAACACAGTTCATTGTTATGCTCAATTATGTCAATACCAACTATCTTATTTGGTAATCTCTTTTTCACACTTTGACCTGATTCTATTCTTTACCAGTTCTGCTTCTCCGTGTGACATCTCTATCACTTCTTAATATGTGTAGAATTACAGTAGGCAATTTTTTTTGAAAAATTGCAAGCCAAAAGGAAAATTACAGAATATAATTCTGTACAAATCTTCAGTCTCAATGTAGTATAGTGAACTTTTGCTTTTTTGACCACCCAGTATCCATTTATTCTCTCTTTATAAGAGACTGAATTCCTTTGGAATTCATATCTGCTCTTTTGGCCTATGTGTTTAGTGATATTGGCAGCACTGCTTTGTTTAGCATAAATCAATCAATAATCTTCTACCCTAAAGTATCCTATATTGCTCAAAATGTTTTACAATGTGGAGTGGGAGTCAGACATGAATGGCTTATGTGCAAATTATATAGCTGTAGGAGTAGAGGAGAAAGAAGCAGTTATTTTAACTGGGAGAATAGAAGAGGTTATTATTCAAGATTCATTGGAGTCCATCTCCCTGTAGCTTTGATATAATGTATGTTGTTTTTGTTGTTCTCAATAATGTCCTACTGCTCAGTTTATAACTTGTGGGTTCTGTAATAGGAGCAGTGCCAGTCTTCAACATCCTGATGTTCAATCATTCACTTCTTGTGAAGGTGAAAGGCAGTTTATCTGGATCTTGTCCTTGTCATCTTTGGATCAGGAAGCCCACAATTGCCTTACAGATCTTACATGAATACATTTAATTGGCAAAATTAATTGATATTTAGAATCCTCATTACAGAGTATTCTGGGAAATGTAGTTTTTAGCTTTTAGAACTTATGATTCAGGAAGACACATTTGAAGGAGATGGGCATGAAATCTGAGTGCAAGGCAGTCATAACTAACACAGGGAAGTATTTAAGATGTCTGTATCTGGTATATTTGACCATGAATTTAATATAGATCTTCAGATTTTAAGTCATAATGCTTTGGTGACAATATACATCTTAGAGGTGAAAAAGAGAGATTAGAAGGGGAACAGATACTTCATGGAGGAAACCATGTGGTCAGAGTGGTAATGAGCTTCACATTGCTGTGTGTGGTTCATCTTGAATCCTGAGCATTTTTTTTTCCTGAAATTCTTTTCACATTTCAAAATAGAACTTTATCTTAATGGTTATTCTATCTGGTTATGCTAATCAGTGCCTTGAAATTTCTTTTATCTGAACAGTATTTCCATAGAATCTTAATATGTGCTATATGAGAAAAAAAAGTTTTGTGTTCAAATAAATTTAGGGCATCTTAATTTATCCAAAGGGTTATTTCCTGCTTCAGATTTCTCCACAATTCAATCCACCTCTGGCTACTTCTTATCTAGTTACCTAAAGGTAGATAAGTCAAAACTATTTTATAAAGACAGTTTTCTTAACTCCTTTTGTTTTTTTGCACTATACCAAGCACATTTTGATTGAATTCATCCATTACCAGTATACAAATGACTAGCAAGACTTCAAGACTCCTTCGAATGCCTCTGCTAGTTGTAGAATTGCTTCATTTTGGGGGGTTGGTGTGCATGTGTGTGGGATTGCCTTATTTTATGTGCCAAGGTGAGTGCTCATATATGTGGTCAATAAATTGTTAGATTATTAAAATAAAGATAAGAAACGTCTCTAGTGTATATCATAGAGTTTTGTTATCTTGAAAAACAATTTTTAAGTGTGGGCTATGTAAACATTTTGATAATAAGTAGGTAAAAATAAATTAGAGAAAATGATCCCTAAATCACAGTAGTATTGGAAGATATGTTATTCCAGGGATTTCTCCATGAACATGTAGCTCCAGCCTTCTGAGCTAAGAATGTAGCTGACAAACAAACATACCTCAGAACCTAGAATAGTATATCCTTCTGGAGAGATTTGGACATGAAAGCTCTTCTCTCTCCTAACACATTTGCCTGTACTCTAGTAGAGATTCTCTCCCCTTTTTCCCCGAGAGAGAACTGCTTAATGAATAAGATCTCTTTCTCTAGGGGAGGGGATAGGCAGCTATCCAGCTGTCCCATATAAAAAGATTCTTCCCATTTTGTGTTTCCTGTAGTACAACTCCTTGCACACACTGGTAAACAACTGGTCTTCATCCCTTTGCCTTGTAGGAATTGGGGAAATTGTTCTGACTGCTATTTTCCTAAGAGTAGTGAATCGTCTGTTTCTCTGGAGCAGGGGTCTTGTGTCAGCATATGTACATGAAAGTGTAGCAAGCTAATTTGCTAGCTTATAAGCAGAGTAAAATCTTGTACCTTCAGAGTCTACAGTATCTAAATGCTTCAAAGGTGTATTTCGTGTTCATGCTTCATCCTTATCATATATGAGCTGTGGTATTCTCTATTGTGTCTTCACTCAAGTAAGCAAGAAAAACGTGATGAAGAGCTTACACTAAGGAGTGACGCTTAATTTCCACTCTCACTTTATTGGTCAAAGTAGAGTGGGGAAGTATAATGATCAGGAAGGTAAAGAATCAGGAAAATTTGGTGAATAGAACTAATGTTTTCCACAGATATTTAATTCATCAACTGGATTGATCTGTACTCTTACTGAAGACATTTAGGCTAAACAAGATATAGTGTGTTAGGAAAATGTGAGGTCCTCTTATTGAGTTAAAATAAGTAAATTTGTAGGTTCAGAGTGAAAGAATCATTGTTTAGCCACAGAACATCAGGATTTTTATTGCTTGTTCAGTATTCAAAATTTATTATTTATTGCTTGATTCAATGTATGTATGTTATAAGAGATCAGATAGAAGACCTCAAAGAAGGCATTTGGGTTTGGAACATAAGTGAATATAAGTTAGAATGATTATGAAATGATTTTATATAGAAGGTAGTGATTTCTCTGTCACAGCATTTATCATGCTCACCCTGAGTTATCAGTGATTCTATAGATAGAATTAGCATGGTTCTATATCTCAACCTGGACTAGCAAGACATTCACTTCTTTATGAATTCTCCTCATCCATAAAGTAGTGAATGTCTTGCTAGTCCAGGTTGAGATATAGACCCTGCCTCCTATTTTTTTCTTCCTTTATATTCACATTATGTAGTAGAGTCTAGGTTGGTTAAGTGTTCAGTATGTATATGATTGCTGATTCACTATTCTTTCCCATGAAGGTTGATTTTGTCATTCTGTAAGAAAAATTCCATAATTGGCTGTTTTCCTAGAAAACTTAGCCCTATATTCAATGTATAGGCCTGGATTAAAAAGGCTTCTTCTTTTCTTTTCTCTTCTTTTCCTTTCTCTCTTCTCTCTCTCTCTCTTTCTTCTCCCCCCGACTGCCCAATTCAGAGTGTTATTCTGAATGTCTTTTCAAGCTTTGGTAACAGTGCCCTAAAGCACAGGAATTTTCTACAAAAGCAGAGCCTGGGAAGGATCTATAGCTATAATTTATCAATAAGACAGTCACTAGCAAAGAAACATTCAGGGTTTTTATGGAAAACTTGCTATGTATGTAAAAATTGGATAGAGCAAGAATTGAAAGAAATGCTAAGACACAGAGAAATCATATACATACACTTCAAATCTACATGCTATAGTTGAATTTAAAAAAAAATGACTGACAATTATATTCTTTTTCTGACTAGATTTAGAGGGTATGAAGACATAAGTGACCTTTTTAAAGCAATTTGTAAAATTAACTCTGAGCTAGCTCTTCCCTTCTCTGCCAAGAGAAAGCTCCCTTGGCAAACACAAAACTGCAGTCCTAAAAAGGTTAAATAAAATTAGTAAAATGCTTCAGTTTGAATTTTTAATGATACCATATTCAAAAGCATGAGCTTGACTCATGCTTTCTCATGTTCGATTATATATAAGTAACTAAACTGCATCCCTTGAAATATTTTGAAAATTTTCAACTAATCTGTGTAGGCAGATTCCACTTTACCCAAAAGCAATCTTGCAAAACACCAATTATTTGGAAATCTTTTTCAACAGATATTTCATTGGGCTATATATATTTTTTCTCTTCCTAGAGCAAATACAATTTAAAAAAATGTTTTGCTTATTTTAATCAGAAAAATCAAACTTATATAACCTTAAAGGTTTATATCAACCATTAAAAAAGTGTGTTTTGTATCTTTTATGGCCTAGAGTCTATATGTTCCCTGTAGGAAATAAATGGAATACTCAGCATAATTGAGGAAAGTTTAATAAACGTATTTTTTAAAAGGATCAGGATAGGTTAAAGAAAAAAATAAGACAATGGAGGGTGTACTATTTGGGGGCTAGCAATAGAAGGGCACTTTTACTACCTTAGGATTGAAAGGACAGGAAAGGAAGCATGTACAAGGACTTAGAGTATAGAGGCCACCCAAGAATGAGTACTGCCTAAAGTGACTCAGTCAATCCATAGGAAAGTATTTACTTGGTCCTCACTCTGTTTCTGCCTTGCAATATGTGGCTTGTGATGCCCATATATTTTCCTTTCCCTTCCCTTCTTTTATGTTCTTTTTTCTTTTCTTTCCTTTCCTTTCCTTTTTTTCCCCTTTTCTTTCCTTTTCTCTTTTTTTTCTTTTCTTTCCTCTTTTTTCCTTTTTTTTTCTTCTTTTCTTTTCTTTTTTCCCCCTTTCTCTTCCCTTCCCATTCCCTTCTTTTCTTTTCTTTTTCATGCAGGAGATTAAGTCCAGTCCCTATTATTCAGTCTTTGTGGAAGTAGAAGTCCTGTCAGATTCCATTTTAATTTCTGATTTGGATGTGTGATTTTTCCCTTTAAAATTTTTTATTTTAAGCATGGTTAAAAGTATAAATAATCCTAAGCAATATTCTATTTTCTCCCACTAGTGTTAGCGAATCACAATTTTCTGTCTAAATGGTAGAGTCATTTTGAAAATAAAATATAATACAGAATAATGGTTGTTGAGCAGGCTCTTCACATTAGTCAATTATCTCATTAAAGTTGTACTCATTAGGGAAATAGAAATTAAAGCGACAAGACAATATCATTATCTTTCCAAATTAGTGTTTTTGTTTTCTTTGAGTAAATGCCCAGTAGTGGAATTATTGGATCATATGGTATTTATTTTATTTTATTTTATTTTTTTGCAAAAGAGTGGTGCTGTATGTATGTATGTATGTATGTATTTATTGAAAAAGGACAGTCATGTATTTTTAATTTTTTGAGGAGCCTTCCCAGATAACTAAAATTAAAAAAAAAAAACGATAATACTAAGCATTTGAGAGAATGTAGAACTGGAACTCTCATTGTCTGCTGTGGAGAAATAAATTGTGACTATGATTTAGGTTGTAGTATGTATAAAGTCTCAATGTAGATATATCCTACTATGAGGAAAATCACTGATATATATATATACATATATATTCAAAGGAAATATGAATATATATTCACCAAAAAATATGACCATGATAGTCCTAGGAACACTGTTCATAACTGCTATAGACTGGAACAACATAGATATCCACTGACAGTACAATAATTTAATGAGTGAATAAATACATAAATATTAAAATGCAGCAAATTAAAATCCTTTAAAGCAATGAATATTAACAAAGTACTGCTATCAAACACAGTAAGCATGAATCTTCTTTTTTTTTTTTTTAAGATTTTATTTATTTATTTGACAGACAGAGATCACACAAGTAAGCAGAGAGGGGAGGGGAGAAGCAGGCTCCCTGCTGAGCAGAGAGCCCGATGTGGGACTCCATCCCAGGACCCTGAGATCATGACCTGAGCCAAAGGCAGTGGCTTAACCCACTGAGACACCCAGGCGTCCCAAGCACGAATCTTCTAAACATAAATGAACTTCAGTGAAAGAAGCCAGACACAATAGGGTACATACTTTATGATGCCATTTAGATAAAATTCAACAACAGGCAAAACAAGTCTGTGGTGAGTAAATAGAACGGTTGAAATGATCTTGACTTTTGAAGACACTGTTCCATTGTCTTCTATGTTCTTACATTGCTGTGAAATAGCTGTTCAGATGGGACAGATGGGATAGCTTCTGATTATTGATATTCTATATACAGAACTGGGTGATAATAACATAATTGTGTTCTCTTTATGTAAATTTATTGAGTTGGCTACTTAGGATTTGTGTATGTTTTAAGGTACATCTTTCTTTATATTCTTAAATATTATAACCAAATGTAACTGATGCAATTAAAAACCCAGATTTCTTTCTCTCTCCATATATATACCATTATTGTGAACCTGGAAATTAATTCTGTACAGATTTTTATATTCTTGTTATATATTGACAAATAGGTATATAGACCTATTTGTTTAGGTATTAGACCTAAAAATAATATGTAGTGCTTTTTGAGTTTCTAAAAACATTTTCTATAAAAGTACATGAAACTGTATGTGTAATTTATTAACATTTTATTTAATATATTTTGAAATGTATTCATACACATGTGTTTACATATTCTTTATTCATTTTAATTACTGATAATTTTTCATTGGTAAAATATATAAAAATGTATTTATCTCTTCTTTTCTTGTAGATATTTAGGTTGTTTCCAATGTTGCCTTACCTGTATGGTATTGCAATACACATTTTTGAACATACGTATCCATGGACTTCCCATTATAAACATCCTGAGAACAGAAATCCTGAGTCATAGGCTACTGCATTAAAATTTTTCAGACTTTATGAATGTATATCCAAATGCATTATTCCAAGTCACATATTTTGAAATATTCAAGTGAAATGGTTATGATCCCCATCCCTAATATTCAGAAGTACATTCTTCATCAGAGGTCCTTTCTCTAAGTAATGTCTAAGGATACAGAGAATAATTACATAATTGGCTGGTGAATTTTTCATTCATCTTGCACTCCTACTTTGAGTTACTTCTCCCATAGTTTATTGGCCCATTTCTGTCCTAGAGATCACAATTCCAGAACTACTAAGCAATGAACATTTCCTCAGACCTCATTATCCTCCTTTTCAGAGCTTTCCCATACTGTGCCTCAAGTCATATTTTCCTAAAGACATTCCACTCAGAAATTATTGTGAGGAAATTTCTCTCTCTCTCTCAGTCCCAAATGCATTACATTTCTAGAGACAAACATATCAGTCGCAAATGCATGATATTTCTAGAGGCAAACATATTCCAGAACAGTTGGTGACAGGTACAGTTACCATCTTGGCCTAAGTCCTTATTAAGTAATTATAATGTATTCTGATATGGTTCCCATGGCCTGACCTAATAAATATTTTTATAGTTATCTTGTTATATAGATACTTAATTAGTTTGTGAAAGAATAAAATGAATGAGAAAGGAATCACCTGCTAAATACATACATATATATATACATATATATGTATATACATATATATGTATATTTGTATATGTATATTTTCCCTTTGTAAGCAAACTATCATATTTCTCTGATGACTACAAAAGGTGTTTGACCATGTGTGGTAGGCAGAATAATGCCCCTGCACCACCCCACCCCACGAATGCCCACATTTTAGTCCCTGGAACCTATGAATTCATTACCTTTTAAGGCAAAGGGCGTTTGCAGTTGTGAGTATATTAAGGATAGGGAGATTGTCCTGAATTATCTGGGTGGGCATAACATAATCACAAGGGTAATTGCAAGTAAAAGAGGGAGGCAGACCAGTCAGAATCAGAGAAGCAAATGTGACAAGAGTAATATGATTGCTGACTTTAAAGAAGGGAAAGACCATAAGCCAAGCAGTCTGGTAGCCTCTACAAGCTGGAAAATAAAGGAAACAGATTTTCTCTTGGAGCCTTCAGAAGAATCACAACTCAATATTTTGGTTTTAGCCCAGGGAGACATTTCAGATATCTGACTTCCAGAATTCTAAACTAATTAATTTGGGTTAACAAACCCATTAAATTAATTAATTTTAAATTAATTTAAGTTAACAAACTTGTAATTTGTTACAGTTAGCAATATGAAACTAATACACTGTGTTTTGCATTTCATGGATTCTATGTGTAGATTTATTTTTATGTATTTCGCCCAACATTCACATTTTTATTCAATACCAGAACATGTTCAAGTATTACTTCTTTTTATAATGCTTATTATATTGTCACAATCTGCTTCATATCATATAAATATGTTTTCATTTTGTTTCATGGATTTTCTTTTTTTTAAGTTTTTGTTACTATTATTAAACCTATATAATTTTTAGGAATCCTATTAATTTTAATTATTTATTATTAATTAATTTAATTAAACATAAATTAAATAATTAATTATTAATGTCAAATCCTATTAATTTTTACAGGAATGTGTTTAGATTTTACTCCAATTATTAAATTTTCTTTATATAAATGACTATATTTATGATTATATAATTTTACATAAATGGATGAATATGAGCATATTGTAGGTATTCATGGTCCTTTTAAAGCAGCTTTGTTATATTTTATTTTATTTTACTATTTTATTTGTCTTGAACTATATCCTGTTAATCCAGTGACAACCTAATATTTATCCTTTCATATTTACCTCATACTCATATCACCATATACATACACAAACACAATCTCGCACAGATGTATATAGCCTTTTTATCAATATTTTACATAATTTTCTTGTATGCTTTTTATTCTATGTCTTGCCATTTTCTAATTCCCATAAGCTCTAATAACTGTTGTTATCATTTGCTGATTAATTATTGACGTCATCTGTTCACTTGGGTTCTTGGTCCAGAAGTTTGAGTTTCTCAGCACTTTTGGATCTCTTGCCCCATGAAGATACCTAAGATTCAGTCTCTGTGATCATGAGATTGTGTATCTTCCCAATATCCTCCATCCCCAGGAGATTATAATATCCATTTCCATGTAATATTTGGCAGTAGCATTTTTTTTCAACTGCTTTTTCATAGAAACCCTTTATATAAGGCTCCAACTTCAATCAAGGATTCCAATTCTAGTCTACCAAATCAAATGGATCACTTTTAGCCATTCTAATCTTGTAGGATCAAACTTCCAGCTGTCACTGCCTCATCCTGGATCCAGAAACCCATAGATTTGCAAATACAGTCTTGTTACTCCCTCCAAATTTTTTCCTTTTTTTTTTTTTTTCCATCTATGGGGCTATATATCTTCTTCAAGCTGGCCTCACTTTTTAAATTCCTTTTTAAAATATTTTATTTATTGTTGAACTATGGTCAAAGCAGAAAGTGTGCATGAAAGAATAATCTCTGTGGTGACATGACTGGGAACTTCTGACTTTTTCTGATAGTTACTTCCCCCCTTTTTAAATCTTTTCTTTGTTTTTAATCGTTCTGCAGTTTTATATTTTTGTTTTATGGTGCATGATTTTGTTATTCTTTGAACTGGTTATTCTTTGGACTGTAGTAATTTTAAGATCTATTTTCTTCAGTTTGGAGTAACATGGCTGTTCTATTTATTTCTTATTTTTCTTCCTATCATTTTTCTTGCTCTATCTTTCTAGAATTCCTATTAGTTGAAATTTGGATTTTCTTCATAAATACAATTAGCTTGTCTTTCATGATCTCATTAGTGTAAGGTGAATGCTCTTTTTGTAGTATATGCTTCCTATTTTATATATATATATATATATATATATATATATATATATATATATATATATATCGGATCTTCTCATTTCTTAATTGAATTAATATTTTTAAAACCTTCAGAACAATGCTTGCCACAGGATAAGCAACATGTGTTGTCAAATAGATAAAGTTTGAAAAGTATATTGGTTTTTTAAAAAAACTTCTTTTTTATATGCTCTCTTAGTTTCTTCCCAGTTAATTTTATTGATTTTCTTTCCTTTTTACTTCTTCCCACCATCCCTCTGTCTTCCCTCTCTCCCTCTGTTTCTCTGTGTATCTCTCCTTCTCTTTCTTTCTTTCTTTTTTTTTTTCCACTTTCTTTTCAAAAGATATCCTAAAATACTGGCACACTTTGTCTAATAATATTGAAGAATATAAAACTAAAAAAAATATGGAATAAGCAAGATTCATCAACAAGGTAAGTGAGTTGTAGAAGAATTTTACTTGGAGAACTTTAAAATGTCAATATTTTTACTTTTGTTTTCTTGGGGCTATTTATATTTAGTAAATGGAAATCTTTAATGAAAAAGATTGAGTTCTCTTGTTTGGGCAGAGACAGTGAAGTGTGGAGGCAGGTTTGTGAAAGTCTTGGGGTATCATTGTTTAGGATGCACATGTTGACTGCATACTGTTCTTTACATTAGAATAGTGTAATGGAGCTATGATTCTTTACACTAGTACCTAAGGAGAGTGCTATTCTTTTGTTCCAAAATCTTAGAGGTAGAAAATGTCTGTCATTTTCTGGAATTAGGCAATGGTCATTACCTGCATCCTCAAGATAGAACTAATAGCTAGATAACGTATTTTTATGAAATGGACTTTGAACCAGTACTTTAATTTTAAATGCTTAGTGCCATCATCTTCTTTAATACAACTTCATGAGCTTTTATCTTTTCTTTATACCTAAGCAGCCCTACAGGTTTTTTGTTTTCTTTTGTTTAAGTTCAAGTTAGTTGATTTTTAGTGTATTATTAATTTTGGGGTAGAATTTAGTGTTTCATCAGTTGCATATAACACTCAATGCTCATTACATTGAGTGCCCTCCATAATGCCCACCACCCAGTTACCTCATCCCCTGACCCACCTCCCCTCCACCAACCCTCAGTTTGTTCTCTATAATTAAGAGTCTCTTATGGTTTGTCTCCTCTGTTTTTACCCTATTTTGTTTTTCCTTCCTTTTCCCCATGCTCATCAATTTTGTTTCTTAAATTCCATATATGAGTGAAATTGTGTCTTCTGCCAGCCACATATCAATACATAGGTTTTCTAGGGGTGCCTGGGTGGCTATTTGGTTAAGTGTCTGCCCTCAGCTCAGCTCATGATCTCTGGGTCCTGGGATCAAGCCCTGTGTAGGGCTCCCTGCTCCTTGGGGAGCTGGCTTCTCCCTCTCCCTCTGCCTGCCACTCCCTCAGCTTGTGCTCTCAATATCTCTCTCTTGCTCTGGCAAATAAATACAATCTTTAAGAAAAACACAGATTTTCTACTCAATTACCACTCCCCCATTTGTATTTCACTTTAAAAAAATGTGTTGTTATTTTATTTCTAGTTTATTTTTTTTCCTGCATTCTCTTTGTCCTTTAGATTTATGTTATTTATCCCTTTACTAAGATTTTTAGCATGCTTTTACTAGAAGCAGACCTTACGTTTATGTTCAGCTTGTCAAAAATTTACATTAATGCTATTGGACCAATTAAAATAATTCTTGTACAGAATTAAAAGAGCTCATGGGCACCAGGTGAGTATGAACCTATAGAATTGTAGAGACATAATTTTTGTGTTTCTGAACAAATATTACTGAAACATAGGACCTGGACTAAAAGAGCAAGCCTTAATGGTTAATTTAAAATTCTATAGAATTTTATTTATCTGGAGTTTTCTGAGAAAACTCCAGATAAATGCACCTAACTCCAGACATATGTGTTAACATTGGTGAAGAAACGGGGGTGTGACATTGGAGACCACTTCTCTAGGTTGTAGAACAGGAGACACTGGACTTATCTATCCCCTGGAGAAATTTATTTACATTCTAAAGGGTTAGAGCAAGCACCTGAGATTTTATCTAAGGAACAGAGGGGTTTTTTTTGTTGTTGTTTGTTTGGTTTTTTTTCCTCCTCCTTTCAAGAAGAGAAGGGAATAACATGTATACAAATGCCCAGATTTAGAGTCTTTTTTTTTCAGCATTCCGTGCCTACAGACTCCTTGCATTCTCTCTGTATCACCCTAGGGATGGGAAATTGGGGAACCACACATTTGGTATTTGTTGTAAAGTAAATAATAATCAGCTCTAGTGAGAACCTCATATAGGCATTCAAGATAGCAATGATAAAAATAGGTATTAAGAACATATATACATAGGGACGCCTGGGTGGCTCAGTTGGTTAAGCAGCTGCCTTCGGCTCAGGTCATGATCCCAGCGATCCTGGGATGGAGTCCCACATCGGGCTCCTTGCTCGGCGGGGAGCCTGCTTCTCCCTTTGCCTCTGCCTGCCATTCTGTCTGCCTGTGCTCGCTCCTGCGCTCTCTGACAAATAAATAAATAAAATGTTTAAAAAAAAAAGAACATATATACATAAAGATTGTGAATGAAATCCAAAAAAAGGTAAAAATGTAGCAAGTATCCCCTTTTATATTTTATATTTTTTTCCAATAGGTAACAGAATGACTTAGCATCTTGCAGGATGAACAACCTGTATTTTTGTATTCCTGGCTTAAAGAGCTACCCAAAGATTTTCTCTGAGACTGATTGTAGTCCAAGCTTAATGGAGCTGCCACTTTTCTGTTCTTTGGAGAAATTTTCCAACGTAGATTTCCAATAGGGAATGATAACTTACAAGGGAAAAAAAAAATTATAAGATAGCAGTATATTTCCACTACTTTTATGACATTTTCTTTATGGTTTCTTCTAATGGGAGGTGATCTATTTTGTTGTGTTTTTCCATTTTTTAAGGAGGGGATTCAAGCTGATTTATTTTTACATCCCCCAGAGTGTATTTACTATATGTTCAATAAAGTGTATTGAATGGAATGACTTGAGAATTTTGTAGAATTCCCACCCTCTATGAATATATATATTGCTAAACTTGTATAATTTAATATTTTTTATTTGTAAAAATAAATAATCCTGCTTTTTATTCAGAATTTTAAAAAGACCTATATTTACATAGGATGCCACTTTGGGATTTGATTAGAAATTATGGAGGAGTAAGGGTGAGAGAAAATTAAGGGTTTGTGGATTTGTAATGTATTTTAAATTACCAGTGTACATCTCTCATTCTCAGTGAGTTTTAGCTCTCCATTGAAATGCAAACACCGGATTTAATTTTAGGCCTGGGGTGGCCAATAAATTTAACACTTTTCCTAAATCCATTGAAATGCTTTTGGTGTTTCTTATGGTATTTTATAGTTCCTACTCAGAGGTGGCCTTACACTAGGGACTGCAAAAGGCCATTTGTGTGTGTGTGTGTGTGTGTGTGTGTGCTTAGAAATAACAGGATGTATTTTACTTCAATGAAACTGAAACAATGTTCCATCGCATAAGATATGATATTAGAATCTTTGTTCATGCCTTATAAAATTTAAACATTTCTTCTAAGGTTGCCTGTAGATCTGTAGTTCTCATGTGTATCTGAGTTCATTTGCCTGGGAAGATAACAACATCATGTCTCATAAAAATATCCATTGTTTATCAGTTTCAGGTAGATGTTAAACTAACTCAACTTTGAGTGTGATTCTCTGCATCTTTGAGGACTAGTGAAAAATTCCCTCCTAGATTATAAGTTTTCCTCCAGAGCTATTTGGAAGTTCCAGATTGTCACACACTGTCAGAGTACTAATTGGCTACCCTAGTTTATCTGAGTATGCTTGGAGATTCAGTGTTTCTCAGACTTTCACACCAAACTTGGAGCCAGGGAACATTGGCAAGATCAGACACTTGAGTGCTTAGGTTCCACCCTCCTGAGGCACCACTCACACAGCTGCTCCGAGGCCTTTCCAACTCTCCAAAGACTCGATACTAAATGCTTAGCAAGTTCCCACTCTTCAATTTTGGAGAATCTTTGTCTCTTCATTCCTGCTCCTCTAAAAATCACTCCTAGTTTTGCTTTTACTCTTTGAAGTTTCTAGTATATTTAGTTTAGTCATTTTTAGTTTTTTTACAAATCACAGGAAGAACCATTGACTTGAACCAGCTACTGATTCTAGGACACCAACATTCCCTCAGAAAAATAAATGCAAAGTTACAGCTAACTTATTGGAAGAGAGATTCTAAAATATTAAATGCAAAGTAACTAAATAAATTATTTTCCTTCATTTATATTCATCAAATTAGTCTTTATTTTGTAGTGTATAAATTATTTATTTATTTTACAGATCTCTCATGGAGTGAAGTCACAGAGTTGTCTAATCAAAAAGCACACCTTTAATGCTTTCAGACAGAAAAAGCATTTCTTTTGTTTTTAATATTAAAGTTTATTGTTTTTTTTGTGTGTTGGTGCATAAAAGGGACACTATCCCATGCCCAGGAGTATTGTATATTTTGAGCAAATACTTTGTGCACTTACCGTGTTGCTTCCAGTAACATCAAGGGAGTGGGGAAAACTTATCTGCTTATTTCTGATCCAATTCTCCTCCTTGCTTCCTGTACTTTAACTTCATGAATGATATTTCTCAAATAAATGATATCTACTTTTCTAAAAGAGAGCCCTGTAATTCCATTTGAAATCTATAACAACACAAATTTCCTTTCTTTTCACAACTTACATGATTTGAAATAAAGTAACAATGACACCAGTGAGGGAATTGTTTAGAGCTTTTACTACACCATTAAGGTCTGCATTTAAAACACTGAAAAATCAGTCATGGAGAAATTATGTATTGCCCATGAGATATAATAAAATGGTCTCAGATCATGATTTTTCCATATATATGTGAAATTTATATATATACATATATATGTATATGTCTATCTATATATTTTTTCCATATGTATATTCCAGTATAATATAGATTGTCAATCATTTAATTTGGTCTTAATTTTCATCATTTCTTATGAAAAAAGCATGCATACCTAAATGATTGATCATTTAAAAATATGTTTTCTAACATATTTAGGAATGTTACTACCAATAGCCAAGAGAGTATTTGGATTAGAGTCATGTTTCAGATTTATTTCTATTGCTTACTAGCAAAGACATGGATTTGCTTATAATTCCTCAACTATTAATTGGTAGTATTTTTCTCTCTTACAGGGAAGGAAGAATAAGGGAGTTGGGGGGGAGAGTGAGAAATACAACAAAAGCCAAATTTGGAAAGCAAATGTGCCATGACTCACAAAACAGAAAGACTGAACAAATAATGCAACATAACTTGAGTTAAAATTTTTTTAAAAGCAGCTTGCTAAGGCCATATTTTCCAGGATAAGAGCATAGACTGATTTAACCATAACATTAAATAAATTCATGTTCCAAGAATGAATTCACCACCTTTTAAGCAAATTATCCATTTTACCAAATATTGCTAATTCTGCCCGACTTCCCCTTTGAGACATTCCTGAAACTCTGGAAAGATTGTACTCTGCCTAGAAATTTTAATAAAGCCAGCTTTACTTGATCAAGCAGTTTTTCTGGTGATCTTAATAAGAAAACTTCAACTGGAAAAAAAAAAAGGCAGTGACAGAAGGACTTTGAGAGTATGAGTTCTTTACAAGACAAGTAGTATATATCACAGGAGGAAAAATAAAAACAACAAAAGGAACATAGCTATAGGAATTTGTATAAATTATAGTCATTTTTTTTGGACAAATAGTACCCTAAGAATGACCTCTTAAAGAGCGTAAAGAAATTGGAAAAAGTGGGCGCCTGGGTGGCTCAGTGGGTTAAGCCTCTGCCTTCCGCTCAGGTCATGATCCCAGGGTCCTGAGATCGAGCCCCGCATCAGGCTCTCTGCTCAGCAGGGAGCCTGCTTCCCCCCCTCTCTCTCTGCCTCTCTGCCTACTTGTGATCACTCTCTGTGTCAAATAAATAAAAATCTTTAAAAAAAAAATGGAAAAAGTAACCAAATGGGAGAAAGTGTGAAAAACTAAAGGAGGAAGAAAAACCAAATATGAAAAACATACATGAAAATAAGAAAACAAGTCACATTTTTAAAATCATTTTGACTAGTTTGTCTTCTTTGTTACTACCCGTTTAGCCAGTTTCTTCAGAGGTGCAAGATAAAACGGAAAACCATGAAGGTATTTGCCCAGCAAAAGAGTAAGTGATTACTAATTCAACTGAGATAAATCTTAATGCTTATAATGCATTAATCTGAACTTGAAGAAATAAAGCATCTGGTATGATTTCAGATATCTGAGATAAAATGTATGTATTTTGGGGATTTTTCAGGTGCAGAAGGTACAAGGCATCTGGAAGGGTGACCTAAAGCTAATGATCAATGCACGATTCCTCTTTAGGAAGAGTAGATGTGGAACATATAATCATTTTGATTTAAAAATAACTTTAGCAGTTCCAATAAAGGTAGCAGATAGAAGTCAGGTTTTTGAGTAAAACATGATAAAAAGAGTCATTTATTGAGTATAAATGTTCAAGGAATGTTCAAGGAACTTTAAATTATACCACATTTAATCCCGCATAACATAGGTAGTATTGTTGCCATTTTATAGATGAGGGAATTGGGATATTAGTAGACTTAAGTATTGCTTATTAATCATGTTACTCTGAATGCAAATTTGAAGCTCTTTCATTTATTCCAAGCTACTTCAATGTATGTAAGCCTACAAATGGAAAATAAGCTTAACTCCTCTCAGTTATTATTATTATTTTTTTAATTTTTGGAGTTAAAATCAGTATTGGACTGGTTGGAATCAGACAAACTTATGCTATAGTTATTGTAAAACTCTTAAAATGAAAAATGTTATCTTTGGTGTTTTTAAGAGAATACGTAACAAATAATATATACTTGTGTGCAGAATGTCCTGAAGCATTTCAAAATCAAAGGGATGATAGTTGGAGCACATGGGTGGCTCAGTGGGTTAAGCCTCTGCCTTTGGCTCCGATAATGATCCTGGGGTCCTGGGATCAAGCCCCGCAACGGGCTCTCTGCTCAGCAGGAAGCTTGCTTCCCCCTCTCTCTCTGCCTGCCTCTTTGCCTATTTGTGATTTCTCTTTGTCAAATAAATAAATAAATAAAATATTTTTAAAAAAAAGGAATGATAGTACAGCTTGTCTTGTGTTAATTCTGAGACTACTAGTACTATCACTTCTATTACTACCACATAATCACTACTACGACCAAACCCATTATCACTAAAATAATAATAATAATAATAATTCAGCTTAATTTAATTAGTTAGTTAACTAATCAGTTAATTTAACTATTTAACAAACTAAAAAAAATCTGTGTGAGATTGTGTGCTATGTGTTTTATATACATTATCACATGATAGTTTTTAATAATTCAAGAAATTGTCATTACTACCATTTTGTAGGAAACAGATGAAACTCAGAATTTATTTAATTCCTCAGAAAATACAGGAGGTGAGAGGCAGTCTTAAAGTTAGGAGTCAATTTAATTTTTCTACAGACTCCAAGCTATTCAGCATTGCTCTTTGCCTATTTATATGTCACTTCACTCTTAGAATTGCATTTTTATATATAATTTTATATACACCTTACATACCGTTATCCTGTTTAATTTTTACAATAAGAATGAAATGGGCAAGTCAGATGTTATCTTGTTTTATTTTTATTTATTTATTTTTATTTTTTTTAAGATTTTTATTATTTGACGAGATCACAAGTAGGCAGAGAGGCAGGCAGAGAGAGAGAGGAGGAAGCAGACTCCCTGCTGAGCAGAGAGCCCGATGTGGGGCTTGATCCCAGGACCCCGGGATCATGACCTGAGCCGAAGGCAGAGGCTTTAACCCACTGAGCCACCCAGGCACCCCTTTATTTATTTTTTTTGAAAGTGTTTTATTTTTATTTTTTATTTATTATTATTTTCATAATAATCAGTCATTTATTTTCTTTATATTATTTTGTTTTTTTTTTTAATTTAATTTTATTATATTTCCTTTCAGTGTTCCAGAATTCATTGTTTAAACACCACACCTAGTGCTCCATGCAATGGGTGCCTTTCATAATGCCCACCACCAGGCTCACCACACACCCCATCCCCCTCTCCTCCAAAACCCAGAGTTTGTTTTTCAGAGTCCACAATCTCTCATCATTTGTCTCTCCCTCCGATTTCCCCCAACTCACTTCTCTTCTCCATCTACCAATGTCTTCCATGATATTCCTTATACTCTACAAGTAAGTGAAACCATATGATAATTTACTCTCTCTGCTTGATGTATTTCACTCAGCATAATTTCTTCCAGTCCCGCCCATGTTGATACAAAAATTGGGTATTCATCCTTTCTGATGGAGGTATAATACTCCATTGTATATATGGACCATATCTTCTTTATCCATTCATCCGTTGAAGGGCATCTTGGTTCTTTCCACAGTTTGGCTGTTGTGGCCATTGCTGCTATGAATGTTGGGGTACAGATGGCCCTTCTTTTCATTACATCTGTATCTTTGGGGTAAATACCCTGTAGTGCAATTGCAGGGTTATAGGGAAGCTCTATTTTTAATTCCTTAAGGAATCTCCACAGTTTTCCAAAGTGACTGCACAAACTTGCATTCCCACCAACAGTGTAAGAGGGTTCCCCTTTCTCCACATCCTCTCCCAACACTTGTTTACTGCCTTGTTAATTTTGGCCATTCTAACTAGTGTAAGATGGTATCTCAGTGTGGTTTTGATTTGAATCTCCCTGATGGCTAATGATGATGAACAATTTCCCATGTGTGTGTTAGTCATTTGTATGTCTTCTTTGGAGAAGTGTTCTGTCCATTTTTTGATGTGACTATCTGTTTCATGTGTGTTGAGTTTGAGGAGTTCTTTATAGATCTTGGATATTAGCCCTTTGTCTGTACTGTCATTTTCGAATATCTTCTCCCATTCTGTGGGCTGCCTTGTTGTTTTCTTGAGCATTTCCTTTGCTGTGCCCAAGCTTTTGATTTTGATGAAGTCCCCAAAGTTCATTTTCACGTTACTGCCTATGTTCTTCTCTAGGATTTTGATAGATTCCTGCCTCACGTTGAGGTATTTTATCCATTTTGAGGTTATCTTTGCATCTGATGTAAGAGAATGGTCAAGTTTCATCCTTCTACACATACCTGTCCAATTTTCCCAGCACCATTTGTTGAAGAGACTGTCTTTTTTTTTTTTTTTTTTCACTGTATATTTTTTTCTGCTTTGTGAAAGATCATTTGACCACAGAGTTGAGGGTCCATATCTGGCATCTCTACTCTGTTCCAATGGTCTATGTGTCTGTTTTTGTGCCAGTACCATGCTGTCTTGGTGATCACAGCTTTGTAGTAAAACTTGACATCAAGTGATGCCCCCAGCTTTGTTTTTCTTTTTCAACATTTCCTTAGTGATGTGGAGTCTCTTCTGATTCCATACAAATTTTAGGATTGTTTGTTCCAGCTCTTTGAAAAATGCCAGTGCAATTTTGATCAGGATGGCATTGAAAGTATAGATTGCTCTAGGCAGTATAGACATTTTAACAATGTTTATTCTTCCAATCTATGAGCATGGAATGGTCTTCCATCTTTTTGTGTCTTCTTCAATTTCTTTCATGAGTGTTCTGTAGTTCCTTGAGTATAGGTCCTTTACCTCTTTGGTTAGGTTTATTCCAAGGTATCTTATGGTTCTTGGTGCTATAGTAAATGGAATCAATTCACCAATTTCCCTTTCTGTATTTTCATTGTTAGTGTATAAGAAAGCAACTGATTTCTCATTCTACATTGACTGTATCCTGCCACATTACTGAATTGCTGTATGAGTTCTAGTAGTTTGGGGGTGGGGTTTTTTGAGTTTTTCATATAAAGTATCATGTCATCTGTGAAGAGAGAGTTTGACTTCTTTATTGTCAATTTGAATGCCTTTTATTTTCTTTTTGTTGTCTAATTGCTATGTTAGGGCTTCTAGTATTATGTTGAACAAAAGTGGCGAGAGTGGGCATCCTTTTCATGTTCCAGATCTCAAAGGGAAAGCAGTCACCTTTTCCCCATTGAGGATGATATTTGCTGTGTTTTTTCATAGATAGATTTTAAGAAGTTGAGGAATGTTCCCTCTATCCCTGTATTTTGAATCATTTTCATCAGGAATGGATGCTGTATCTTGTCAAATGCTTTTTATGCATCAATTGAGAGGACCATGTGGTTCTTCTCTCTTCTCTTATCGATTTGTTCTATCACATTGATTGATTTGAGGATGTTTAATCACCTTTGCATCCCATGGATAAACCCCACCTGGTCATGGTGGATAATCTTTTTAATGTACTGTTGGATCCTATTAGCTAGTATCTTGTTGAGAATCTTAGCATAAATACTCATCAGGGATATTGGTCTGAAATTCTCCTTTTTGATGGGGTCTTTGCCTGGTTTGGGTTCAGGGTATTGCTGCCTCATAAAAAGAGTCTGGAAGTTTTCCTTCTGTTTGTATTTTTTGAAACAGCTTCAGGAGAATCGTTGTCATTTCCTCTTTGAATGTTTGGTAGAATTCTCCACGGAATCAGTCAGGTCCTGGGCTCTTGTTTTTTGGGAGGTTTTTTGATCAGTGCTTCAATCTCATTACTAAATATTGGTCTATTCAGGTTGTCAATTTCTTCCTGATTCAGTTTTGGAAGTTTATAGGTTTCCATTTTGTCTAGTTTGTTTGACTTATTGGAATATAACTGTTGATAATAATTTCTGATGATTGTTCCTATTTCCTTTGTATTAGTCATGACCTATCACTTTTCATTCATAATTTTATGAATTTGGGTCCTCTCTTTTTTCTTTTGTATTAGTTTCAGCAATAGTTTATCAATCTTCTTCATCCTTTCAAAAAACCAGCTTCTCGTTTCGTAGAGTGTTCTACTGTATCTTTAGTTTCTATCTCATTGATCTCTAATCTTGATTATTTCCCTTCTTGTTTGTGGGGTTGACTTAATTTGTTGTTGATTCTCCAGTTCTTTAAGGTGTAACGAGAGCTGGTGTATTCTGGATTTTTCAATTTTCTTTGAGTGAGGTTTGGATGGCTATGTATTTCTGCCTTAGGACTGCCTTTGATGTATCCCATAGGATTTGGACTGAAGTGTCTTCATTCTCATTGGTTTCTATGAATTGTTTAAGTTCTTCTTTGATTTCCTGGTTGTTCCAAACATTTTTAAGCAAGGTGGTCTTTAGTTTCCATGTGTTTGAATTCCTTGCAAACTTTTTCTTGTGGTTGAGTTTCAGTTTCAAAGCATTATGGTCTGAGAATATGCAGGGAATAATCTCAATCTTTTCGTATCAGTTGAGCCCTGGTTTGTGACCCAGTATGTGATCTATTCTGGAGAAAGTTCCATGTGCACTTGAGAAGAATGAGTATTCTGTTGTTTTAGGGTGGAATGTTCTATATATATGTGTATATACACACACACACATATCACACACACACACACACACACACACACATATATATGTATACATATATATATATATGGTCCATCTGGTCAAATGTGTCATTCAAAGCTCTTGTTTCTTTATTGATTTTTCTGCTTGGCTGATCTGTTACTGAGAATGGTGTGTTAAGATCCCCTACTGTTAATGTATTCATATCAATATGACTCTTTATCTTGATTAACAGTTGACTTATGTAGTTGGCTGTTCCCATATTAGGGGCATAATTTTTTACAATTTTTAGATCATCTTGGTGGGTAGACCCTTTAAGAATGATGTACTGTCCTTTATCTATGACTACTGTCTTTAGTTTAAATCTAATTTATCTGATATGAGAATCACTGTCCCAGCTTTCTTTTTAGGCCCTTTGGCATTAAAGATGGTTATCTATCCCTTCACTTTCAGTCTGGATGTATCCTTAGGTTCAAAATGGGTCTCTTATAGACAACAAATTGGATTTTATCCAATCTGCATCCCTGTGCCATTTTATGGGAGCATTAAGGCTGTTCTCATTGAGAGTGATTATTGAAAGATATGTTTTTATTAACATCCTGTTGCCCTTGTTTCTATAGATTGTCTCTATAAATTTCTGTTCTATGACACTCTTGCATACCTTCTTCTTTTATAGAACCCTCCTTAATATTTCTTGTAGTGCTGGCTTGGTGGTCATATACTCTTTTAAACCTTGCCAGTCTTGGAAGCTCTTTATCTCTTCATCCATTTTTAATGTCAACCTTGCTGGATAAAGTATTCTTGTCTGCCTGTTCTTCTCATTTAGTGTCCTGAATATGTTTTGCCAGGCTTTTCTGGCTTGCCAGGTTTCTGTGTATAGATCTGAGGTTATTCTCATGGACCTTCCTCTGTATGTAAGGAGTCTCTTCCCCCTAGCTGCTCTCAAGAGCTCCTGTCTAAAATTATGATTCATCAGTTTCACAATCAGGTATCTCAAGGTCTTTCTAGATTCTATAATCTTGGGGCGTGTTCTTTCTGCCTCTAGGATAGGAACACTGGTTCCATTCTCCAGATTGGGAAAATTTTCATGGAGAATTTGTTCAACTATATCTTCTAGACTTCTTTCTTTCTCCTCCCTCTCAGGGATCCTAATAATTCTGACATAGGAATGTTTCATGGCATCATTTATTTCCCTAATTCTGTTTTCATGGCTTCTAAGCTATTTGTTCCAGGCCTCCTCCTGATCCTTTTTCTTTATCATTTTTTTCTTCTGGATTACTAATTCCTCTTCTACCTTGGTTACCCTAACTGTTAGAGAATTTTGATTAGAATGGATCTCATTGATAGCATTTTTAACTTCTTCCCAGGCATCTTTCACTTTTGCCCTAATTGATTCCATGTTGTCATTAATAGTTTTCTCCAACCTGGCTATTGCCTGGATAATTGTTACCCTATATTCCCTTTCTGACATACAGTTTACGTCCCTATCCAGTAGCTCTGATGGAGAGGGCACAGTCTCTGAATTTTCCTCTGTTGGACATTCCTCCTCCTAGTCATTTTGGTGAGAGGTGGTTGAGGGAATGTGTAGCTGAATATATCAACTGTGATCCAGGCAATGTGCACCCTGGAATGTTTCTAAGCAATCAGAAGTCACCACCAAAAAGAAAGAAAAAAGAAAAAAGGAGATAGAGAAAGAGAGAGATGAAAAAAAAGAAAAAGAAAAAGAAATGACCCAGCCAGAGTGGGACCCAAAAGTAAGATTTATAAGGTATACAAACAAAAAAGGACAAACGAAAAAAGAACCCAGCCAAAATGAACCCGAAGTATAAGATTTGTATAATACCGGAACAAAAACAAATACACAGAAACACTGACAGAAGAAAAAGATGGGAGGGTGGTTAAAACTCCTCATTGTGGGCCAGGGAAATTATTTTGATTCATCCTGGTTGTATCTTAATATCTTTGTTATAAAGGACTCAACTTTCCAGAGATAAAGGGAGATTAAAACTGGTTTATATATGGGGTAGTATGGAAAGAAAATTACCTTGAAGCTTATCTCTATATGTATATTAAAAAAAAATAGAAAAGCACAACGATATGTATGAAAAAAGTTCAAGTTAAAAGGTTCTTATGGAATTTATTGTATTGAACCTCTCATAGAAATGGTAAATAGGTTAAAAAAATTAAAAGAGCAATAATAGTGAGAATGAATTAAAAATAAGAGTTGTATCTATGAAATATACAGATTTTAAGGCAATATTTGTAGCTTAATATCTTCTTTTCCCCCAATATTGGGGTTTTACAGTTTTATGGGAACTCTGTGGTGGTTGTCCTCTCGTTCTTTTGGCTGGCTTCCTGGGGGAGGGGACTTCCATGTTGTTTTTCAGTCAGTCTTGCTTGGGTTGAGTCCTCCTGCCCCCTATCAAAGGGCTGGGCTCTGTGGAAACTGATTTTTCAGGCTTTTGTTCTCTGAAGGTTTTTGTTCTTTGGCGGCTTTTTGCTGCTCTTTGGAGATTTTGTGGAAAACAAACTGCACCCAAACCTCAGTCTCAGAGAGAAGCCTCAGTCTGCTCCCCTCTCCTCTCAGTCCCCTCCCCTGGTCCAGAACACACAGATCCCCCTGCTGCAAACTGTACTGAGCCGTGCAACCTCCCACAAGTGTGACCATCCCAACCACTGTCTCAGCAGTCGTTCAAAGTGCCCGCTTGTCTCTGCAACCCTGAGCTAGTAAAACCGTGAGCGATATTGGTCCAGGGAGCCCGCTTCCAGTGGCTGCCTTTGCCAGGACTGCTGTCTGGGGTCTACCCTTCCCAACAGATCCCAACCAGAGATAGCGCACTAAGATTTTCAAACCTGGGTAGAAAGTGTTCAGACTCTCGGCCAGTCCTAGAGACCACCAGTCAGCGCTGGCATGGAGCTCACTCAGGGGAGGGTGGGGAGTGTGGTTCAGGCCCTGGTCACACAGTGCACATACAGAGTGCAAAAGGCTGTGGTTTAGAGAGCACTGGCTGGCATCCACACCAGACTCTCTGATGCACGCCAGCAGCTCAGGGATCACGGCCTGAAGGCTTTACCACACTCTCTCTGGCGCAGTTGGTCGTGGCCATCTTGGTTCCATGGGCTTGGGCCCATGCCCATGACCACCCAATTCCACCAGTTGCCCCTAAAGATCTTTTTTTTTTTTTCTTTTTTTTTTTAGTGTTTTTAACCAGACTCCAAGTTAATGCTGGTCCCCAATCATAGGGCACTCTCGTATTGGGCTTTTACTTTCCAATAGGTCATGTCTTGTGGCTCCCTCCCCCCTTCTGTTTACCCTCCATTATCAGTCCCATCATTCCCACTCTGCTTTACCTCTCCACTGGAGTATTCTGCCCCATAGAGATCCAGAAGTGTGTAATCCTACATCTCAGGCTGATTGCATGGGTATTCAGAGTGTTCTAGTAGATAATTAACTCACGTTAGGGGACCGGATGAAACAGGTTCTCCTAATTCTCTGCCATCTTGCCCCCCATTGTGTTATTTTCCTTTCCTTTTCCTGAGGTCCTCCATGTTATTCCTTATGTTCCACAAGTAAGTGAAACCATATGATAATTGAGTTCCTCTGCTTAACTTATTTCACTCAGCATGATCTCCTCCAGTCCCATCCATGTTGATGGAAAAGTTGGATATTCATTCCTTCTGATGGCTGAATAGTATTCCATTGTATATATGGATGACATTTTTATCCATTCATCTGTTGATGGGACACCCAAAAAACAGATAATCATGTCAAAAAAATGGGCAGAAGACATGAACAGACAGTTCTCCAAGGAAGACATTCACATGGCTAGCAGATTTATCTATCTATCTATTTATTTATTTATTTATTTTTACATAAGGATACTGAAGTTTCATTTTCAATGCAGGCAGTACAGCAAGAGACATGCCTAATTATATTTTAACAATGATAAAGGCAGGACTAAAACTCCATAAAGTTTTCTTGAATCACAACAAATGCCTTTATATTTGCCATCCCTTTTCTCTGTGTGCTTCCAAATTCAATATTGTATACTTTTAAGATGTCTACTAGACATTTATTTCTTTTTCTCTTCTGTTTGCATTGTCTGAATTATCTTGTTTATTTTAATATTTTCCCATCTTGTCCTACCTTATCCTGTGTGGTCCTGTCCTGCTTTGTCTTGATTTGTCTTTTCTTTCTGCTTTCTATTTGCTAAAGAAAAGTATCTGAATTTCTGAATCTTAATTGACAAAGGTGTGCTGAAGCTGGTCCCTACCTAACACTCATACTTAATTCTTCTACATTGTCCCACCCATCAAGTATACCTCAGCCATGTCTGTGTTTTTATTGTTTTTGTTCTATATATTTGCTTTTCTTCTTCCTAGAATGATACCCTTCTAATTTTGCCATTTTTTGGTAATTATTTTATTATTCTGATGACCATAAGTCCAAAATGGGTCTTACAGGACTAAAATGAAAGTGCCAGAAGGTCTGGTTCCTTCTTGAGGCTCCACAGGACAATCTGTCCTTTGGCTTTTTTGACTCCCGGTGGAATCTGGCATTCCTTGACTTGTGGCTACATCACTCCAATACTTACTTCTGTCTTTTCATAGCCTTCTTTTCTGTTGTCCAGCTTCCCTCTGTATCCTCTTATAAGGACATCTGTGATGACATTTAGGTTCTACCAAGGTAGGTGAGGATAATCTTTCCATCTCAAGATCCTTAACTTACTTACATCTTCAAGGCCCCTTTTGTCATATAAAGTGATTCACAGGACCCAGGATTAGGATTTTATAGCTGTTATTTATATTATTATTATTATTATTATTATTATTATTATTTTAATTGTAGTGAGTTAAGTTTACCTTCCCATGCAGGCTTGGAACTTATTCAAGTTTGGACTCCTCTTTCACCCTTTTCCTCTTTTAAGATTTTATTTATTTATTTGACAGACAGAGATCACAAGTAGGCAGAGAGGCAGGCAGAGAGAGAGGAGGAAGCAGGTTCCCCACTGAGCAGAGAGCCTGATGTGGGGCTCGATCCGAAGACCCTGGGATCATGACCTGAGCCAAAGGCAGAGGCTTTACCCCTCTGAGCCAACTAGGCACCCCTATAGCTGTTATTTAGCCTACAATAAGATAATAGAAAAAAAATCTGAGCTATTTGGACATCTATATTAAAAATAAATTAATAGGGAACTTAGAAGTTTTCGAACAATTCTAATCCATATATGATTGATTACCCATCATGGATATTCTCTAGTTTTTCTTGATGCTAACCTTAAAACTGAACTAACAGAGAGATAATCAACTCCACAAACTATTACTGATAAATGTAGATATTTTGAAGATTTTTCATGGATACATAGGAGTGTTTATACTAAATAGCAAGAAATTTAATGAAAATTCCATCTATATATTTTTATTAGTCCAGAAATTACCCTTTCTGCCATTGCTCACCAGACCTCATTCTTTTCCTTGCGATTTTCCAAATCAATCTTTAATATTACATCTACTTTTTTTCTAAACATTATTATATATATTCCAAGTTCTCTCAATTCTAACAGGTAGATTCAAGACTCTCTTGTTCTAATTTCAGAACAGACATACTTAAATATTAATTTGTGTATGATGCTTCTCTCTGTAGATGATGAGAAAAAAGGTGGGCTAATCATTTTGCTACAAAAACATGTGCTTTTTATATCATTAAACAAGGTTAAAAATATTCTTACAAGAATTCAAATTACCTGTATTACCTCTGTAGATTAAAATAAATCAGATTAGATTCTGACTTTTCTTCTAGAGAACTATATCTCAGAAGTATATTGATACAAATTTTTACAGATTTCTAAAGAAATAGTTGATAGTTGACCGCTTTTTAAGAGTCTCTGGATAAACATAAATACACACACCCACAAACACATTACACAAACACACACACACACAGACATATGTATATACACACACATTAAGGTATATACATATATTCATTATCTCTTTATAAGTGCTGAGTTCAGTTTTACAGGTAGCATCAAGAAAAACTAGAGAATATCCATGATGGATAATCATATATGGGTTAGAATATTTCAAAAAATTCTAAGTTTTTGTGTACATATTTGATGTGTGTATATATATATATAATACATACATTATATATTATATATATTATACTATATTATATTATATAGTGTGTATGTTATTTAATAATATATTGTGCCATTATTATACTTATGTTAGTATAATATACATAATATACATATATGCAATTACAATTGTTATAATGTTATGTATGTACATGAATTATATATGCTATAGATATATACATTATATGCATATATAATATATACATATTTTATATATGTGTGTGTGTGTGTGTATGTTTATAGATACTTTTATGAGGAATTGACTCATGTTATTAAGGAGGCTGAGAAGTTTGAAGACTTAAAGGCCTAATAGGCATTCTTCCACACTGAGCTCAAAGGCCTGAGAACCAGAAAAGCCAGTGGTGTAAATTCCAATCTGAGTGAAACCCTTTTGGCTAAAGACCCAAGAAGAGCTGATGTTTTAGTTTAAGTTCAAAGACCAGAAAAGACCAGTGTCCTAGTTCAAAGCGTGTAGGCAAGAGGAATTCCCTCTTATTCAAGGGAAGATTAGCCCTTTTGTTCTATTCAACATTCAGCAGATTGGATGAGGCTTACCTACATAAGGGAGGGCAATCTACTTTACTTAATTTACTGATTCAAACATTACTCTTATCTATAAAGACTCTTACAAACATACTCTGAACAGTGTATGGCCAAATATCTGGGTACCCTCATGGTCCAGTCAAATTGACACATAAAATCAACCCTCATGGTAGACAAAGAAATTCATACCTAGCAAGGTTGTTACACACAATAATGGCAAAATAGAATAATTCTAGAAATGCACATATATAATGGCAAAATAAGAATAACTCTAGAAATGCAAGGTTATGAAATATCCTACCACATGCCCTTGCTAAGATACATAAAATAATCAATAAATTATCTTCACTTCAATAAAGTGATAAATAAAAATTTAAAACTTTTTCATGATTTGAGGAAGATATTCTATCCTCAAAGTAAGTCACCAGTGAAATTAGAAGAACTTTTGGATAGCAGAATAATGGAAGTTAATCCAAGCCTCCCACATTTACAAAACACTAAATATGAAGCAGGAAAAAATAAAATAATTTGCACCTACAATTCAAAATTATTAAAATAGACCACAAGATGGACAGGAAAGATGGTGGCAAAATAGGAGGAGCCTAGGCTCATCTTGTCCCAAGACCACAACTATATAATTATCAAATAATCCTAAATACTCAGAAATCACCCTGAAGATTGACAGAACAAATTCCACGACTAATGAGAAAAGAAGCAAGTGTGGAGATGTGGTTTAGGAAAGAGACAGATCACATGGGTGCTGTGGAGGGGAGGAACTTGTGGTCATGGAGAAGGGTGAGAGAGTAGAACACACAGGGGAACACACAGGGAGAACAGTTCCCTAAAGTTCTTGCTGGGAAAATGAGAGGGGCTGATTTTTTTTTTTTTTGAGTTCTTATAACCTTTGGGACAGAAGGCAAATAACTCAGGGGCAGATGGCTATGGAAACTGATTTGAAGAACACCTGGAGCACACAGGAGGGGAAGAAGGGTGGATATTATTTGCTCTTCTTAGAGCAAACTAATGAGAACCAGCATTCACAGAGAAGCCTCTTCAATGACAGAAGAGCTGGCCTGTGCCATTTCCATCCCCCACTCCTCAGCATAAAAACAGAGCCACATGCAGGGAGCATTGTGGAGCCCACACTGGTTGCCTAACTTCTTTACCTCCAGTACTCTGATGTAACTGCCTTTTTTAGTCAGTTTTTCCTCAGCCCAAGAGTGGTGGGCCTCTCCCCCAGAAGACCAGCACAAGCCCCAAGCCCCATGCCCCTGCCTACACCATGTCTCTAAAGCCTAGAGTTTTAAAAGTCATCAAGCGTGGCTTGGGTTAGAACCTGGCAGTCAGTCTGTTGCTCCTGGAGAGAAGACAGGCAAAAAACCCAAATGCAGACAATGTTGAAATAGCGATCTCAATAATGCCTGTAACACAAGGGAGACTCTTCTCTCTTCTCAGAGTGCTTCCCTATTAGCATTCATGTCTCTGGAGGCAAAGGATCTGGCTGGCAGCATTTCCCTCTGCTCCTCAGCATAAAAACAGAGTCACCTGTAGGAAGCAGCATAGCACCAACACAGGCTGCCTCACTTAATTACACTAAGTCACACACCCCAGCACTCTGGTGGAACTATCCTTCTCAGTCAAGCTTACCTTAATCACAGAATGGCAGGCCCCTTTCCAAGAAGAAACCCCCGCCCCCACAGCATCTCCTAACCAGAGAAAGAGTTCTTCAGGGCTTCAGTTCTAGTAGAAGTAGTATCAGGTCTCATTTAACAACCAGACCAGAGCACACCTAGTTAAAACTCACCTATTCTAGTCAAGGAGCAAACACTGCCTACCACAGGCAATGACAGCCTCTGCAGATGACTGGCCTGAAGGATAGAACAGCCACAACAACAGCAGAGCACACACAGCGCATACCAGAAGCACTCCCTGAAGCCCCAGGCCCTAGATACTACATGATCTCTTCTTCATAAAGCCATTACTCTCAGGAGCAGGAACATAGAAGGCAGAGACTTAGATGAAAATTCCAAGTAGGAGGAATTCATTCCAAATGAAATAATACAATAAGGCCATGTCCAGAGATCTAAGCAAAACAGATATAAGTAACATGCCTGATGAAGAATTTAATGCTATTCATAAGAACACTCACTGGGCTTCAAAGAAGAATGGAAGACATCAGAGAGACCCTATCACAGAGATAAAAACGTTAAAAAGGAATCAGTCGGAAATGAGAAATGCAATAACTCAGATTGGAGACAGGCTTGATGCAGTGAACATCAGGCTTACACTTGATCTCAGCCAAAAGGCCAAGAAGCAATGAACAGCAGGCTTAAAGACAGAGAAATGCATTAGTGATATTAGTGATCTAATGGGAAAAAAATGAAGTTGAACTAAAGAGAGAAAGAATTATGGAATATGAGAATAGACTTAGGGAGCACAGTGGCCCCATCTAATGTAACAACATTTCTATTAAGGAGGCCCAGAAGGATAAGAGAGAGAAAAAGGGGGCAAAAATTTTATTTCAGGAAATAATAGCTGAAAACACTCCTAATCTGGGGAAGGAAACAAACTCTCGGGAAGGAGACTCAATTTAGACCTAAAGAAACCTGCAGATTGAAAGTGAGGGGATGGAGAAATATCTGTCATGCAAATAGATGTCAAAATAATAAAATCGTGAATGAAAGAGGAGAGATCACAACCAACACCAAGGAAATACAAAGAATTTAAGAATATATTATGAGCAACTATATGCCAAAAAATTAGGCAATCTTGAAGAACTACATGTATTCCTCGATTCTTATAAACTACCCAAACTGAAACTAGAAGAAATAGAAAACCTGAACAGACCCATAACAACAAGGAAATTGAAGCATTAATTTAAAAAATCTCTTGACAAACAAGACTCCAGGGCCAGATGGCTTTTCAAGAGATTCTGTCAAACATTTAAAGAAGAATTAGTACCTATTCTTCTGAAGCTGTTTGAAAAAATAGAAATGGAACAAAAAATAACAAACTCATTCTATAAGGCCAGCATTGCCTTGATCCCAAAACCAGACAAAGACCCCATCAAAAAGGAGAATTACAAACCATTATCCCTGATGAACATGGATGCAAAAATACTCAAAGATACTGGCCAGTAGGATCCAACAGTACCTTAAAAGGATTATTCACCATTGCCAAGTGGGATTTATTCCTGGAATGAAAGGATTCAACATTCACAAATCAAACAGTGTGATCCATCACATAAGTAAAAGAAAGGACAAGAACCATATGATTATCTTAGTTGATGCAGGAAAAGCATTTGAGAAATTACAGCATCCTTTCCTGATTAAAACTCTTCAAAGTATAGGGATAGAGGAAATGTACCTCAGTATCATAAAAGCCATCTATGAAAAGCCCACAGTGAGTGTCATTCTCAGTGGGGAGAAACTGAGAGCTTTTCCCCTAAGGTCAGGAACACAACAGGATGCCCACTTTCATTACTGTTGTTCAACATGGTGCTACTAGAAGTCTTAGCCTCAGCAATCAGATAACAAAAATAAATAAAAGGCATTCAAATTGGCAAAGAAGAAGTCAAACACTTATTCTTCACAGATGACATGATACTTTATGTGGAAAACTAAAAAAAAAAAAAAATCTAACTTCAAAATTGTTAGAATTCACACAGGAATTCAGCAACCTGACAGGATATAAAATCAATCTACAGAAATCAGTTGCATCTCCATAGACTAACAATGAGACAATAGAAATAGAAATTAAGGAGTTGATCCCATTAACAATTGCACCCCAAACCATAAGAAACCTAGGGAAAACCTAACTAAAGAGGTGGAGGATCAGTACTCCAAAATCTACAGAACACTTATGAAAGAAATTGAGGAAGACACAAAGAGATGGAAAAACAGTCCATGCTCTTGGAGGAAGAATAAACATTGTTACAATGTCTTTGTTGCCCAGAGCAATCTACACATTCAATGCAACCTCTACCAAAATACCACCGGAAATTTTCACAGAGCTGAAGTAAATAAGCCTAAAATTTTCATGGAACCGGAAAAGACCCCGAATAGCAAGAGGAATTTTGAAAAAGAAAACCAAAGCTGATGAGCATTACAATGCCTGATTTCAAGCTATATTAAAAACCTGTAATCATCAAGACATATGGTACTGGCACAAAAACAGACACATAGATCAGTGAAACAGAACAGAGAACCCAGAAGTGGACCCTCAACTCTATGGTCAGCTAATCTTCAACAAATCAGGAAAGAATGCCCAATGGAAAAAGCACAGTCTCTTTAATAAATGTGTTGTAAAATTTGGACAGCCACATGTGGAAGAATGAAACTGGACCTTTTTCTTACATTATACACAAGGTTAAACTCAAAATGGATGAAAGACCTAAATCTGACCTCAGCCACAGCAACTTCTTGCTCAACATGTCTCTAAAGGCAAGGGAAACAAAAGCAAAAATGAACTATTGGGATCTCATCAATATACAAAGCCTTTGTACCACAAAGGAAACAGTTGTTCAAAACCAAAAGAAGCCAACAGCATGGGAGAAGATATTTGCAAATGACATATCAGATAAGTGGCTAGTATCCAAGAACTATAAAGAACTTATCAAAATCAATACCCCAAACACAAATAATCCAGTCAAGAAATGGGAAAAAGCCATTAACAGATGCTTCTCCAAAGAAGACATACAAATGCCATGAAACATGAAAAAATGTTCAACATCACTTGGCATCAGGGAAATACTATTCAAAACCCCAATGAGATATCACCTTACACCAGTCAGAATGGATATAATTAATAAGATGGGAAACAACAAATATTGGCAAAAATGTGGAGAAAGGGAAACCCTCTTACACTGTTGGTGGGAATGCAAGCTGGGACAGCCACTGTAGAAAGCACTATGGAAGTTACTCAGAATGTTGAAAACTCAGAGAATTACCCTATGATGCAGCAATTGCACTCCTGGATATTTACTCCAAAGATAAAAATGCACTGATCAGAAGGGGCACCTGCACCCTGATGTTCATAGCAGCAATGTCCACAGTAGCCAAACTGTGGAAAGAGCCAAGATGTCCATAGACAGATGAATGGATAGAGAAGACGTGATTTCATATACATATATATATATATATATATAAAATCACATATGTATGTATATATAATCACATATGTATGTATATATATAATCACATATGTATGTATATACATATGTATGTATATACATATGTATATATGTATCTATATATATGCAATGGAATATTACTCAGCCTTCAGAAAGGATGAATATTTACCATTTGTATCAATGTGGATGGAACTGGAGGGTATTATGCTCAGCAAAACAGTCAATCGGGGAAAGAAAACAAACATGGTTCCCATTATGTGTGGAATATAGGAAACAACACAGAGGATCACAGGGTAAAGGAGGAAAAACTTAATGGGAAGTCATCAAAAAAGGGAGAAAAATCATGAGAGACTTTTTTTTTTTTTAATTTAGTTACTTATTTGAGAGAGAAACAGAGACAGAGAGAGCACAAGTGGGAGAAAGGCACAGGGAGAGGAAGAAGCAGACTCCCTGCTGAGCTGGGAGTCTGACATGGGGCTCCATCCCAGGACCTGGACATCATGACCTGAGCCAAAGGCAGATGCTTAACCATCTGAGTCACACAGGCACTCCTGAGAGACTCTTACCTACAGGAAACAAACTGAGGGTTGCTTGAGGGAAGATGGGTGGGGTTTGGGGCAACTGGTTGGTAGACATTAAGGAGGGCTCATGATGTGATGAGCAGTGGTTATTATGCACAACTGATAAACTGTTGAATACTACATCTGAAACTAAGGATGGGCTATAGGTTGGCTAGTTGAATTTAAATAAATAAATAAATAATATCAGTGGTGAGAGTGGACATGTCATATCAGAGTAATTCTGGCCTCAGAATGAATCTGGAAGTTTTCCTTCCTTTTCTCTTTTTGGAATAGTTTGAGGGGAATAAATATTAACTCTTCTATGAGTGATTGATAGAATTTGCTTGTGATGCCACCTGACCATGGACTTCTGTTTGTTGGGAGTTTTTTGATTACTAATTCAATTTCTTTTTTGGTTATCATTCTGTTCAGGTTTTTTGTTTCTTCCTGTTTAGTTTTGCAAATCAGTCAACATGTATACCACATTAATTAAAAAAATAAGAACAAATGATCATGTCAATCGATGCAGAAAAGTCATTTGACAAATATAGCATCCATTCATGATAAATATTTTCAATAAAGTAGGTTTAGAGGGAAAACAACTCAATATAATAAAGACCATATATAGAAAACCCACAGCTAATATCATCCTCAGTGGAGAAAAACTAAGAAATTTTCCTCTACATTCAGGAACAAGACAGGGCTGTCTACTCTCACTACTGTTATTTAACAAAGTACTGGAAGTCCAAGCCACAGCAATCAGACAACTCAAAGAAATAAAAGGCATCCAAATCGACAAGGAAGAAGTAAAACTTTCACTATTTGTAGATGACATGATACTCTATTTAGTGAACTGGAAAGACTCCACCAAAAACTGCTAGAACTGATATGAAAATTCAGTAAAGTCACAGGGTACAAAATAAATGTACAGAAATCTGTTGCATTTCTATACACCAATAATGAAACCATAGAAAGAGAAATAAGTTACCTATCCCACTTCCAATTGCACCAAAAATCACAAGATACTAGGAATAAACCTAACTAAAGAGGTGAAAGACCTGTACTCTGAAAGCAGTAAAACACTGATGACAGAAATTGAACATGACACAATCAAAATCCTAGAGAAGAACACAGGTAGTAACCTCTTTGATATTGGCCATAGCAACTTTTTTCTAGCTATGTCTCCTGAGGCAAGGGAAGCAAAAGCAAAAAATAAACTATTAGAACTTCATCAGTATAAAATGCTTCTGCACAGTGATGGAAAAGTCAACAAAGTCAACAAAACTGAAAGGTAATGTATGGAATGGAGAAGATATTTGCAAATCACATATCTTATAAAGGGTTTATATGCAAAATGCATAAAGAACTTATAAAACTCAACACCCAGGGGGCGCCTGGGTAGCTCAGTGGGTTAAAGCCTCTGCCTTCGGCTCAGGTCATGATCCCAGAGTTCTGGGATCGAGCCCCGCATCGGGCTCTCTGCTTGGCAGGGAGCCTGTTTCCTCCTCTCTCTCTGCCTGCTTCTCTGCCTACTTATGATCTCTGTCTGTCAAATAAATAAATAAAATCTTTAAAAAAAATTAAAAAAAAAACAAAAACAAAAAAAAACCTCAACACCCAAAAAACAATCTCATTAAAATATGGGCAATAGATATGGATAGATATTTTTCCAAAGAAGGCATACAGATGGCCAACAGACAAATAGAAATATTCGGCATCACCATCATGAGGGAAATATGAGTCAAAATTCCAATAAGATAATCACCTCACTCCTGTCAGAATGGCTAAAATCAACAACTTAGGAAACAATAGCTGTGGTGAGGACGTGGAGAATGTGCTCTTGGTGGGAATGCAAACTGGTACAGCCACTCAAGAAAACCGTATGGAGCCTCTTCAAAAGTTAAAAATAGAACTATCCTGCAACCCAGCAGTTTGCACTGTTATATATTTACCCAAAGGATACAAAAATATAAACTCAAAGGGATACATGCCCCCGGATATTTATAGCAACATTATATAATAGCCATATTATGGAAACAACCCAAATAAATGTCCATTGACTGATGAAGAAACAAAGAAGAGGTGGTATATATACATATGCATATATGTGCATACATATATATCTCATATATGATACATGTATATCATTATATACATATATATCAGCCACCAAAAAAAATGAAATGTTGCCATTTACAAAGATGTGTATGGAGCTAGAGATTATTTGCTAAGTGAAATAAATCAGTCACAGAAAGATAAATACTATGTGGTTTCATTCATATGTGAATTTTTTTTTTATATGTGAAATTTAAGAAACAAAACAAATGAACCTAGGAGAAGAGAGAGAGAAAAGACCAACAACTAGACTCTTAACTATAGAGAACAAGCTGATGGTTACCAAAGGGGAAGTAGATGGAGGGACTGGATTATGGGTTATGGGGATTAAAAAGTATACTTGTTGGGATGAGCACTAGGTATTGTATGTAATGTTGAGTCACTAAATTGTACACCTGAACCTAATTTAACACTGTATGTTAACTAGATGATATTTAAATAAAATCTTAAAAAAAATCAAAACAAAAGAAAAAAATGCACAAGTGAATAGAACTAACACTGGTTGTAGAGGAGGAAATTAATGCTGCATTTTTTCTGTTAATTGGCTATGTTATAATGTCGAACAATTAATCAATAAATAGTAAATACTCTATTAATTAAATAATATATTGAATCATTTTTAAACTTACTAATAGTGACAGTAAGATAAATAGTAATGAAAAAAATTGATGTACAATTTAAAGTGAACCAATGAAAAATAGAGAGAAAAGAAATAAAATCAAGACAAAAATAAAGAAAAATGGTAAGAATAAAAAGAGATAACACAGATTGAGAACTATAAAATATCTTGTCAAAAATAAGGTCAAATCTGTTATTAGTAAAGGTAACTAAATTGGGTTAGGTAAGTATTCTGTAATGTCAATAAATCACATATTGGAGAAAAAAACCACACTACTTTGCTCCAAAAGTCATATTTTTAAACACCTTAGGAAAATAGAGGCTGTGAAAAACATTAAAATATAAATAAAAGATGGTTAACTGTTTTAAAGTGAAATAAATTGAATATTGTAGGCAAAGTATTAGAAGGGAGAAAGATTGTTTATGCCCATTAAGTAAAAATAAAAATTCCATAATCAAATATGGGTAAACACCTTCTGTGGAAGTGATTGATCAAATTACATTCATGAACTTAAAATAAATTATTAAAAAAATGAGCAACACTATATAACTGTTATGTATACAGACAAATGTCTTTTCATTAATAAGTAAAAACTTGTATAAGTCAATTAGGAAAATACTGTTTCAGAAGGAAACATTAGTAAAAAGCATAAATGGTTACTTCTTAAGAATATTAGTCACAAAACAATTAAAAAAATTCAATATCACCAGGGATCACATAAAATAAAATAAAATACTAGACACTCTATATAATATATATGTTATTGTAAGAAATCAGTAACAGAATTCCCGTATTAGTGATTTTGTTTGGAAAGAGATACCCCTATTTGTTAAAGGTGAGTATAAATATTTGTATACTTTTTCTGGAAGGCAATGTAAAAATGTGAACTATTGCTATTTCTTTTTTGGCAATTTATTTTAAAATGTTTATTAGTGTTTAAAAATCTGTCATAAGAATGTTTATGGTGCTGCTTATATAAAAAAGAAAGGAACAACATAAACGTTTTTATTTTAAAAGTGATACTCTAGGGTCATCTGGATGGCTCAGAGGGTTAAGCAGTTAAGCATCTGCTTTCAGCTCAGTTCATGATCTCAGAGTCCCAGATGGAGCCCAGCATAGGGCTCCATGCTCACCAGGGAGTCTGCTTCTCCCTCTAACCCTCCACCTGATCATGCTCTTTCTCTCTTTCAAATAAATAAAATCTTCAAAAAAAAAAGTGATACTTCATACTTTATTGACTACAATGCAACCATTAAAAAGGAAGAACATTTATTGATTTAAATTTAAGTAATGTATTAAGAGAAAAATAAGGGTGCTTAGATGGCTCAGTCAGTTAAACCTCTGCCAATGGCTCAGGTCATGATGCCAGGTCCCTGGGATTGAGCCCAGAATGGACTCCCTGCTCAGTGGGGAGTCGGATTATCCTTCTCTTAAAATAAAATAAAATTTTTCTTTAAAAGAAAGAGAAAAATAGATTACATAAAAGGCCCTCATGTATTGTGTGTATATGAGATGGAAGTGTGTTTGTGCGTCTGTGCATAAAAACATCTGTACCATTTATACCTATTTCTATAAATGGAAATTATATCACTGTATTAATAGCAATTGTCTTTGAGAAATGAGATACTGATTTTTTGTTTGTTTTAGATAGTTTTATTTTCTTCTTTTTCTACAGTTTGGTATGATGTAGTTAATGAAATGAAGCAAATGATAAAATAGAAATTTAAACTAATTCACTGAAGGGAAGCAAAGAATTCATATAATTCCTGGGGGAAAAAATCATTTGTTTTGCAATTTACCTATTGTATACTTAAATATGCATTCTAATTATTAATCATATTAATTATATATAATTATTGAATATAAACTGTGTATTTAAATATGCGTGAGATCTTGTAACTGAAGAAGATTGGGCTTTTAAAAAATTGTGTAATATACATTTATGAAAATTTGCCATAAAATATTTAACAAAACTAAAACCCTAGTATGATCATCTTTATAGTGTACAACATGAAAATGTTTTGAAATCTATTTGAAAAGAAAAATATCCAAATGTATTTAAACTATTAAAAATGTTATACCTGTTAGCACATGTATTAAATGTGCCTGTTAAATAGGATATTTGCTTAAATTTACATTTTATTTTAAATATTTATTTTTGCTTTATATTTACATAATTTATGACACCACAGTTAACACAAATGATACATAGATTATATAACTTGATTTTTCTATGTCCCTTGTACATTAAATATCTTTAAATAATAGTGATGGGTCTTTCTGCTATGCTGTGCTGCTATACCAAACTGCTATACTCTTCCATGGAGAACATTTAGTGTTTCAAGAAAAATGAATTTGAAACTAGACTGCTATTTATTTTGTAAAGGTAGGTAACAGCATCTTATAAAATGATGCTTTATTAAAACCCAAAACTCCAAGGGATATTTTTTAATGGAGAAGGAAAATAATATAACCTTCAATAGTTCAGATATTGAAGATAATTATGTAAAATATTCAGCTGTTATAATTTTGCTTAATGAAATGTTCTTAATTCTTTATGGTTAATGAAATCTTCCATTATATTGAAATTATATCAGAATCAAATAAGTTTTCTGAAAATTTGAAAATTAAGCAGCTTTATTAAAGAAAATATGAAGTATTTTCCTTGTAACAATTAGCTTTTTTAAGTAAACTGGATATAAACAAAAAATGGTGGTACAGGATGTGAGGTTAATAAAGCAAACCCTCTATATCTCAGGGTAAATTTTATGAAAGGGTGAAATTTTTTGTTAAAAAAAACAAAACATGGTTAGTATCTAGGTTGAATTACATTGAAAATACAGCTTTCTATATTGTGTAAGTAATACTTTATTTTGTATTGCTTATTTGCTGAATGGCAGTAGGGGATGTAGGAATTTATGAGAATATGTACTACATTGATTTAGATAACTTTTATATTTGGCTGATATAAATAATGCAGTTTGCTATACAGAAGTACCAGAAAGTTAAAAGCTATCTATCTTTTTTTTTTCTTCCTTCCTCCTTTACATACTGCATATTTCCATCTAAAATATCTTGAAGTTCAGGGTACAAATAAGTTATCCCCTTCAACATAGGATGGAAGAATTGAGAAGATTATCAGGGCCCCATCTCAAAAAAATGTTCAGAAGAGGTGATGACATATATAAAATATATGGAAGTAATTATTGATGTAAGCATAGGTGTACAAATACATGTTGATATAAATATAAATATTATAAATGCATACAGTTCTGTCCATTAAGAAGGCCTAGAATAAGTACCAATGCAATAGTATAGAGTATGCACCAAATATACAAATTTGAAATTCTAAATACCATTCACCACTATAAGGTCCCAGGGCTCCTTGGAGAGATGGCTAATTATAGGGTTGGGAAAGAAAAAGTACAAGATAAACCTGGAACGTCTTGTACTGAAAATTAAGGAAGTTCTCAAACTAAGATGAGGAAATATCTGAAGAATCAGAAGCCACTTGAAGGCATTTCCACTGGCCAAAACTGGGATAATTTGAGTATCAAAATAAATAATGATAGTTATAGATTATAACCAATTGCATTAAATTCAAATCTGTGTTCCTATACTGGTAAAGAGAAATAAAAGACTATATAAACAATGAATATAGTTCTATCAAACACTGAAATGCCAACTAATACACATTAAGAAAGAATGGAATTTAAAAATTATCATTTGGCAATCTTCAGAGTAATAATTAATTCAGAAAAGATTTGTGAATGGATGATAAAACTACTATGAATATTTGATGAGGAATAAAACTACTATGAATATTTGATGAGCATAGTCCACCTGACTGGGCCAGTCAGTGGACTATGCTACTCTTGAACTCAGGTTTGTGAATTCGAGCCCCACAGTAGGTGTAGAGATTACTTAGAAAAAATAATATATTTTTTTAAAAAGAGAATAAAATATTATATAGCTTCAACGTATCATCCTATAATATATGGACTCAATAAAATAGGGGAAAAACAAGTTTTCAATGATAAACCCAGTAGGTGCCACCTTAATCAAGTGGTCAAAATTAACATCAAGATTGATGGAAGAAATACAATAAAATGCATGAGAAAAACACAACATTACTTCTGTGATATTCTGAACAAAATTTTATAACCAGGTTCTGAGCATAAAGAATGTCAGACAAATCCAAATTGAGGGATATTTTATAGAATATTTAAAGGTAAACAAAAATTTTGAGAAACTTCCAGATTGAAGGATATTAAAAATACAAAACAACAAAATCTTAATATGATACTGAATTGGATCATTTTGACAGAAAAGAAATTACTGAAACTTGAACAAGGTTTATGTATTAGATGATACTAAAACATCAATTTCAAGTGATTTTGATTTCATATAGGATGATGTCCTGCTTTATAGAATATGTGCACTCAAAATATTCAAGAATAATAAAATATTATGGCTGCAACTTAGTCTCAAATTGAAGAAAAATTTTTGTATGCTTCTTGAAATTTTGTAGTTATATTAACTTTGTACTAATTACCAATTGAGAATTTAAGATATCTTTTCACTACCATTAGAGCCCTAATATTTTCAAGGACAACAATATATCTAAATAGATATAAATAAATATTTAACTGGTCAACAATATATCTAAATAGATATAAATAAATATTTAACTGGTCTCTTTACACAATTTAGAAGCCAAACCTTATCAATCAGATACTCTGATGTTGTGGAAATGCAGATTATATGCAGAAAAGCCTTTGTAATAATTCTAAGAAGTCATTCAGAATTAATGACAAAAGATATGAACTATTTTTAAACTTGTTTTCCCATAATTTTTCAAGTAATTCAGACCATAAAATCTCTAGACTGCAAAGAAATCAAAATATAATGCAATTCATGAGTAAGGTTTTTAAACTGTTAATTTAGCCTTGAGAAGGGTTTATACATTAGATTTGTTAAAATATTTGTAGTCATAAATGGATTAAATTATTCAGTCTTGAAATTCATAATGTCATTATATCACTATGTGGGTCAACTAAATTAATTTAAAAACTGTAACATAGTTGATATAAGAGTGACATTATATAGAATGTACTTTTCCTATAAATATTAGTACTGAAAACTCTTAGTAAGCTATTTTGTAAATATGCTACTATTTATAAAGAAGCTATGCATTTATTGAAAGTTGACTGTAGCTTATGAATTTCCAGGCCTCTTTTTAATCAGTCTGCTCCTATTGCCAGCTCTTTGAAAGGTTTTGTTTGCCTCCCCATGAAGACTATCCTGTACTTACCTCATTATTAATCTCTTTCCTTTTTCCTCTCTTTCTCTTTCCTTAAGCAAATCTCCTTATGATTGTACAAGGAAACATCCATTAGCTCTGGTGCAGTAGCATCTCAGTGGTTCTAACACCAGCATCACAATCCTCACCAATCCTGATTAAAATAGAATTTGTCAAGTGAAAACAAAACAACAGAGAAGTTTGATTTGTTTGGTGTTGGTTTTGGTTTTGGTCTAAGCCTAATGCTCCTCTTCCGTTATTCTCTGTAATAAGGCATGTAATAGTTGTGACTTCATATTGGAGCCATTTAAGGACACATTACAGTACTTTTGAATCTCATTTTCTTAGTTTTCTTAAAATTGCTTTATAAATACCTCCCTTTCCTTTGCAGGCTACTTACTTTTCATATTAAGAAAACCCTTAATAACACCATTAAGTCATATAACTTCAAAATCAGGACCGTCTTAGATGATTCAGTCTTGAATCTTTCTCTAAGACTCTAAACTACCTTATTCAGGTGCACCTGGGTGGCTCAGTCAGTTAGGTGTCTACTTTCAGCTCAGGCCATGGTCTCAGGGTCCTGGACTCAAGCCCCACATGGGGGTCTCCACTCAGTGACAAGTCTGCTTCTCCCTCTCCCTCTGTAATCTTTCTTGTTTTGTTTTGTTTTTTTTTTTTTCTCTCTCAGATAAATAATAAAATCTAAAACAACAACAACAACAAACTATCTTATACATATTGGGTATTCCCTTTTAAAATACCTGTGGTTGGCACACCTGAGTGATTCAGTTGGTTAAGCATCAGACTTGATTTCAACTCAGGTCATGATCTCAGGGTTGTGAGATTGAGGCCCGCTTCAGGCTCTGGGCTCTAAACAGAGTCTGCTTAAGATTCTCTCCCTCTCCCTGTGCCCCTCCCCACCTCACTCATGCATACACACACTCCCTCTCTCTCTAAAAAAAAAAAATAAAATAAAATAATGAAATAAAATGAAATAACTATGCTCACTTGAACACCATCTTTGGCAAATCAATATCTTGCTGCCCAGAGATATTCTTCCTTTTTTTAAAGTATTTGTTTATGTCCCTATTAGTTAACATATAGTATAATACTAGTTTTGGGCATACAAAATAATGATTCAACAGTTTCTTACAACTCCCAGTGTTTATCACAAATATATTCTTCAGTCCTCATCAACAATTTAACCCATCCCTCCACCCACCTCCATTCTGGTAACAATCAATTTATTCTCTGTAATTAAGAGTCTGTTTCTTGGTTTCTCTCTCTCTTTCTCTCTCTCTCTCTCTGTTGATTATAAATCAGATGCTATTATTTGCCCATATGTGGTGACAATGGGGAGCAGACTCCAGAGAGTAGCAGATTCCATAGTTAAAAAAGAAATGATTTCTGGGGTGCTTGCCTGGCTAGTTCATTCTGTAGACCATGCAACTCCTGATCTCAGGGTCATTGACTTCTCTCTTTTTTCCCTTTGCTTGCCTGGAAACATATTAAAAGTCAGCAAAAAGAGAAATTTCATTCTCCTCCTGACTTAGGTCTTATTCATAACACCTCCTTTCCCAGCCCAGTCTGCAGATTTTTTAGATTTAGCAGATTAAAAATATACCCCTTTTGCTGTATAGTAACATCACATTTATTGATTTACCTCCAGGAGGAACTTTCTAATCAATTCTTCATACTACTGTAAGCATGGGTTTTTTTTTGTTTGTTTGTGTTTGTTTGTTTGTTTTAATGCAGTGTCTCATTATTTGCTAATATAAAGTTATTTAGTGGTTATATGAATATGTATTTCAGGATAAAAGTTAGGGCTGAAGTTATAAATGGTTATCAACATGTCACTTAAATTGGTAAGACTTAATAAGATCACCAAATTAGTAAATTAGATGGAGAAAAGAGTAACATATCTGTGTTCTTGGCCTAGACAGCATTCAAAGGTTAGAGAGAAGGAAACAGCAGACTGAGAATGGTGATGTAAGGTAAGAGGTAAAGCAAGACAGTAAAAGATGAAGACTGAAGACTATGGATTGCTCAATGGAATTAGCAATATCATAGTCATTGGTGGCCCTGACAGGAACTATTTTGGTAGAATGTTGAGAATGAAGGCCTATGCAGTTTCTTTAATAGAGGATGGGAGAACAGGGGTTGTAAAAACAAAGTTAGATATCTCTTCAAAAAAATAATTTACCTGCAAACGGGAAAAATAAAATGGGTGACAGCGGGGAAAGTGATACCAACTTATTTGTTTTTTTTTTTTCAATAATGATGAGAGACTTAAGACATGTTTTTATACTGATGAGAAAAATTCAGTAGCAAAAGAAATTTATGACTTTGGGAAGACAGTAGAACAGTTAGAAAGTAGTTGGTGGCATGACTTAATATGTATTGTATGAGAAAAAATTTATACATTAATAGAGTATATCCAAGTTCTTTTTCAGATCTTTTTTTTTTGCCTTGTATCAAATTTTTTACTCTATACATGGCTCATTAATTTGTTGTTAAACCAATTCCTCTGTATTACTAATATTGTGGATGATATTTTATTTTATATATGTTTATGCATTATAATCTTGCTAAGCACTCCTATTAAATCTAATATTGTTCTCAGTTTGGTTGGTTGTTTACATATAAGCTTATATATTCTTCAAATAATATGGTGTTTACTATTTTCATTCTAATCCTTAAACCTGTTTCTTTTTCTATTGTCTAAACTTTGGTCAGCACTTCCAGAACTATATTGATCATGGATGGCCTTAAAATGAAATAATCATGATATTTACAGATATGTTATCTATAGCTTTAAAGATTTTTATCTATAGCTTTAAAGTTTCTATGAAAATGCCTTTTATTACATTTGAAAATCATAAATACTGATTAAATGATACTGTGTTTGCTTCCTGGGCTATCATAAAATAGTACCACTTTTTGAGTGACTTGAAACAACAGAACTTTATTTTCTCTAGTTTTAGAGGCTGGACATCAGAAATCAAGGTGTTTGCATGGCCATGCTTCCTCTCGAACCTATAGGGGAGGATCTTTCCTTGACTCTTAGCTTCTGGTGGTGGTGATCAGTCTTTAACATTCCTTGGTTTATGACTACATCACTGCATTATTTACTTCTGTCATTACATGGCATTCTCCCTGTGTGTTTCTGTCTTCTCTTTATATAAGGAAGACAGTCATATTGGAGTAAGGCCCAACCTACTGTACTCCAGTGTGACCTCATCTTAATATGATCTCATCTGCAAGATCTAGTTCCAAATATGGCTACATTCATAGGCTCTGGAGATTAGGACTTCAACATATCATTTGGAAGAATACAATTCAGTGGTTACTAACTTTTTTTTTTTTTTATCTCTGAGATGATGAAAAAACTCATCTGACTTTGTTAGTAAACAAAGGCAGTCTTTAAATGGAAGAAATTAGCATAGAAAAATGTCACTTTATAATTTAAAATGTAAATTCATTAGGAAGATACAAAGTTAAAATTCATCTCATAAAAATAGATAAATTTTTATATTTTGTTTGTGCACTTTTCTTTTATTATGTTCAGTTAGCCACTGTATAGTACATCATTAGTTTTTGATGTAGCATTCAATACACTTTTCAATCCTTTGGAATTTTTGGTGTTTTTCTGACCAGCATATAGTCAGTTTTTATTAAAATGTTTACTTTTGTCTTTATTTTTTTCCTAAGTTTTTATTTTAATTCTAGTTAGTTAACATATAGTGTTACATTAGTATCAGGTGTACAATATATTGATTCAATAATACCGTACATCACCAGTCTTCATTATGACAAGTACACCCCTTAATCCCTATCACCTATTTAACCCATCCCCCCACCTGCCTTCAAGTAATTATCAATCTGTTCTCTATAATTAAGAGTCCATTTGCCAATTTATCTTTTTCTCTTTTTTTTTCCTTTTGCCCATTTGTTTTGTTTCTTAAATTCCACATACGAGTGAGATCATATGGTATTTGTCTTTCTCTGACTGACTTATTTCATTTAGCTTTATAGTCTTTAGCTCCATACATGTTGTCAATGGCAAGATTTCATTCTTTTTTATGTTTGAATACTATTCCATAATCTTATGGAATAGTATTATGGAAGTAGCCCAGGTGTCTATGTGGAATATATACATATATATATTCCACATCTTTATCCATTCATCAATTGATGGACACCTAGGCTACTTCCATAATTTGGCTACTATAGATAATGCTGTTATTAAAATAGAAGTGCATGGGGACGCCTGGGTGGCTCAGTTGGTTAAGCGGCTGCCTTCGGCTCAGGTCATGATCCCAGCGTCCTGGGATCGAGTCCCGCATCGGGCTCCTTGCTCGTCGGGGAGCCTGCTTCTCCCTCCGCCTCTGCCTGCCACTCTGTCTGCCTGTGCTCTCTCTAACAAATAAATAAAATATTTAAAAAAAATAAAATAGAAGTGCATGTATCCCTTTGAATTAGCGCTTTTGTATTTTGGGGTAAATACCCAGTAGTGCAATTAATGGATCATATGGTAGTTCTGCTTTTAACCCTTTGTGGAACTTCCATTCTCACATTCCACATGGGTTGCAGCAATTTTCATTCCACCAACAATGCATAGTGTTCCTTTTTCTCCACATCCTCACCAACACCTGTTGTTTCTTGTGTTGTTGATTTTAGCCATTTTGACAAAAAATACTTGTACTGAATTATATGTGTATTTAGCACATATTAGATATAATGATCTCTAGATATTAATAAGGTCGAATGTCCTAATCAGGTTGTTTTTCTATATTGTTACTGACTTCTTTTCTCCTGAGTGATTATCTTGTCACTTATTGAGAGATATTTGTCAGTTATTGAGAGAAAATGGATTGTTATCTTGTCAGTTATTGAAAGATGAGAGATATGTGTAGCAAATATCTCTCAATAAGGTAACAAACATTTCCCAGTTATCTTTTGGGATATGTAATTGGGATATTTCCCAATTATCTTTTGAGTTATATCACTTTTTTTTCACTTATTTTATATACAATTTAGAATTATCATATAGTCCTGTAGATTGACTTATTAGTATTGAATATTCCTCTGTGTCTCTGGTAATGCTTCTTGTCTTAATGTGTACCTTGTCTGTAGTATTAGGACACCAGCTTTATTTTGATTAATCTCTTACAAGATCCATCTTTCTCCAAAATTCTATTTTCATATTCTCTTTATCTTAATATTTAAGGTGTATCTGTTTTAGACAATAATTTTTAGTACGGTTTTAAATGAGATGCAGATTCTGTCTAGTCTGAAGACATATAAAGCATCCGAGGATTCACAAAACATAGCAACACACATACTGGTTGTAGAGGATAGTTTTATGAGATAAACATGACTGGATCAATACTTATTCAAATACGTTTGGTTCTGATGACACAGAAACTTGATTTCTTTTTTTTTAAATCAGTGAGGCAGTCAATAATTTAATATAATATAAGATTTTATGAATATCTTTCTTTTGTACAAATAAGCACAGGGAAGAAATTGGTGCCATTGAGATAAATTAAGAACTATTACAATGGGCTCAAGTGGTTTTATTTTATTATTGCACAATTGCAATGATTATGATCATTATTAATAATGTGAAAATAGAAGGATGGAAGAAATTATAAATCCATTGTGACACAGGGGAAACAGAAAAAGGGATTTATTATATATTTTCTTTTCCAAAATTTAGTGATTTGGGGTAGAAATGATGATTTTGAACATAGCAAACAAAATGTATTAAGTTCAGTTTTAGTTTAGTTATTACTGACTGGGGGCTCACCAGAAACAAACAAAAAGTGCAGATCAAGCAAAGTTCAGTTTATTAGACTTCCTATAATAAAGGAGTACAGCACCTTAAATTGAACAGCATCTCAATATTGCCTTAAATCAAGGAAATAAAAGGATATTTACAAAGCTTAGGGTATGGGCTATGGTATTTTAAGGTACTCTTAGATGGGAAAAACTGGTAGAGTTTGGGTATAGTTTATGGCATATTAGCTTTAGATTGACAGGCATAGAGAAGAGAAGTGTTGAAGCAAATTCAGTGAACAGGCTGTTAGTATATAAACATTTGATTCATTTATAGAAGTTAATGTAACTCATTACATGTATTTTTCATTATTTTAATGTTTCTTCATCTCAGGTGGTCACTGATTCTCTGGCAAAAAAAAAAATTATAAAAGGAAGTAAATATACACATCAAAAAGAAAGACAACGAATCAGAAAACCTGCACATAAATTATTTTAGGAGGCAAAATGTCTCATTATTAGACCTAACATTTATTGTCATAATAGCCAAGTTTGTCTTTTGCTGTGGGAAAGAGGTGTCCTAGAACAAAGAGAAGTCATGTGTACCAAAGGAAGGAGACACCTGATTGACGGCAAAGTTTAAAGGGGAAATAACAAGGAAAAATAGAACTAGGGACTGGGGAGTACTATAATTCTTAACTGAATTTAATGTCTGCTTTATTTTCCTATCTGATTCTCAGGAATAAATTTAATGATGGGCAGGTTGAATTGAATGATAGGGTTTGATTTTGAAAAGACTGGAGTTCTAACCTCCCTCTACCAATTCTTTTTTTTTTTTTCCTGTTCATTATTTGGTTTTCTACACTACAGTTAGTCTCATAATATATTTCCCTATTCTAAAATGCAACTACCAAGGAAAAAATTACACTTCATGATTTATGATTTCTCTAATGTGAAATGTGAGTGATTTTTTAAAATCCTTTTCTGACAGAAAAAAAAAAAAAAATCCATAACCTACTAAGTGGAGTTCAGAAATTTCAATCACACAGAATACAGTATATATCACTTCAAGTTAGTGCTGGGGTGCTGGGGTGGCTCAGTAGGTTAGATGTCTGCCTTTGGCTTGGGTTGTGATCCCAGGGTTCTGGGATCAAGCCTTGTGTTGGGCGACCTGCTCAATGGGGAGCCCACTTCTTCCTCTCTCTGCCTTTCCCCCCATTTGTGTGCTCTCTCTTTCTCACATAAATAAAATATTTAAAAAGAAAAAAAAATAATGCAATAAATGTTGTTCATTCTTCAGGTAACTATGTTAAAAATGAAGAGATTTATTTATTTATTTCAATTTGTTAAACCATTAAGAAATAAATCTCTTAATCTTGGAATATCAAAATTATCAGAGACCATCTCCTCCTCGTCCTCCTCCCCCCCCCTTTTTTTTTTTTCTTAAGAGAGTGAAAGAGAGAATTGTAAGCAGCCTCCTGGAGCCTAATACAGGGTTCAGTCTCACAACACTGAGATCATGACCTGAGCCAAAATCAAAAGTCTCATGCTTAACAAACTGAGCCACTCAGGCACACCCAGAGACCATCTCTTCTTAACCAGTCTCGGAAGATATCAACTTTAGTGAACCTCACCTCTGTGTCATGATTGGATCTGGGAAGAGAAACAAGCAAATCTTTTTATATGCAAATTAAATTACTGTGGAGTTCTGCTGAGAAAAGTTTATCCCTTAGCTTCATAACTTACTACGAAAGAGCTGCTTAGCCACTCAGTTCTTACATTCTTCATCTATAAAATGCAAATAGTGTGAATGATGCTGAACAATGGAACATTTTCCACTGATGCTTATAGAAACTAATATCTTAGCTTCTAAACTCTGCCCCCTACATCTTGCTAAACTCAAACTGACCAGCCAATGGCTACTAAACAGTCTTACTGTCCGTGCATCCTGTTCTAAATTAAGAAAACCTGTTTCCACAAACCTTCTGAGATTTTTTTTAATTGAAGTTTAATTGACATACAATATTGTGCTAGTTTCATGTGTACAACATAGTGATTCAATATTTTTATATATTATAAAGTGTCACCACAATAAGTCCACTTACTATCTGTCATCATACAAAATGTTCCAATAATATTGACTACATTCCCTATACTGTATATTATATCCCCATATCTTACTTCTTTTATAACTGTAAGACTGTACCTCTTAATCCTTTTCATCTATTTTGTCCACCTTACCACTCCTTTCCCTTCTGGCAACCATGTTTGTTCTCTGTATCTATACGTCTTTTTCTATTTTTTTGTTGTTGGTGTTAGTTGTTGTTATTGCTATTTAAGTCATTTTTAAAAAGATTTTATTTATTTATTCATGAAAGACAGAGAGAGAGAGAGAGGCAGAGGGTGAAGCAGGCTCCCCACTGAGCAGGGAGTCTGATGCATGACTGGATCCCAGGACCTTGGGATCATGACCTGAGCTGAAGGCAGAGGCTTACCCATCTGAGCCACTCAGGTGCCCTGTTGTTGTTTGTTTGTTTTATTTTGTAGATTTTACAAACAAGTGAGATCCTACACTATTTGTTTTTCTGTCTGACTTATTTCATTTAACATGATATCCTGTAGGTGTATCCATGTTTTCACAAAAGGCAAAATTTTATTCTTTTTTTTTATGATTGAGTAGTATTCCCTCATATATGTTAATTACATCTTTTTATCCATTCATCTATCAATGGTCATCTTGCTGCTTCCATGTCTTGGCTATCATATATAATATTGTGATGAACATAGGGGTGCATATGTCTTTTCAAATTATTGTTGTTGTTTTCTTCAGATAAATACCTAGAGGTAGAATTGCTAGACTGTATATTAGTTTTTATTTTTAATTTTTTTGAGGACGTTCCATGCCATTTTCCATAGTGCTGAAATACTTCACACCCCCACCAAGAGTGCACAAGTTTTCTCTTTTTTCCACATCCTTGCCAACACTTGTCACTTCTTGTCTATTTGATACTAGGCATTCTGACAAGTGTGCAGAGATGAGGTGATATCTCATTCTCATTGTGGTTTTCATTTGCCTTTCCCTGATGATTAGTAATATTGAGCATCTTTTCATGTGCCTGTCATTTCTGTATTGTCATCTTTAGAAAAATATCCATTTAGGTCCTCTGCCCACTTTTTAATCAGATATTTTTTCATATTGAGTTGCCTGAGTTCTTCTTATATTTGGTATGTTAACCCCTTACAGGGAATATTATTTGCATATATCTTCTCCTATTCAGTATGTTGCCTTTTCTTTTTATTGATGGTATCCTTTGTTATGCAGAAGCTTTTCAGTTTTATATACACCCATTTATTTATTTTTGCTTTGTTGTCTTAACTTGAAGATAGAGATACAAAAAAATATTGCCAACACTGACATCAAAGAGATTACTGCCTGTTTTCTTCTAGGAGTTTTATGGTTTCAGGTCTTAATAAGTCTTCAATCCACTTTCAATTTATTTTTGTATGTACTGTAAGAAAATAGTTGAGTTTTATTTGTATCATACCATTTTGATTAGTATAACTTTATAGTGTAGTTTGAAATCTAGCAGCATGACACTTCCACTTTCTTTTTTTTCCCCCTTCAAAATTGCTTTGGCTGTTCAAGGTCTTTTGTAGTACCATACAGATTTTAGGATTTTTTTTTTAGTTGTCTGAAAAATTGCCATTGTTATTTTGATAGAGATCTATAAGACAATAATCCTGAACTCTGTATGAAACTATAAAAGACCTTGGATCTATAAATTGCTTTGAGTAGTATGGACATTTTAACAATATTAATTCTTCTAATCCATAAACACAGTATATCCTTCCATTTATTCCCATTATCTTCAGTTTCTTTCATCAGTGTCTTCCAGTTTTTGGAGTACAGGTCTTTTACCTCGTTGGTTAAATTTATTTCACATATTTTGTTTTTTGCTACAATTGTAAATGGAATTGTTTTCTTAATTTCTCATTCTGATAGTTCATTATTAGTGTACAGAAATACAACAGATTTCTGTATATAGATTTTGTATCCTACATCTTTTCCGAATTTATTTATTGTTCTAAATGAATAATTCTGATAACAAAACTCAACCTTGGCTGACCTTCCCCAGCTTATAAATCTGTATGCTAATTATTCCTTCACAATATCCATTTTTCAGTGTTCTCACATTGAAAAGTATTTAATGAAGGCTTAAACAAATTGATTTTGATTATTTTTTTCCATCCCATAGATTTAATGTCTGGGAAGTATTGATAAAGATAGGTCATGACAAAAATTCTCCCTTTTTATAGGCCTCTGTGGCTGGAAAACTGGGTGAGTTCTTCACCTGTCTGGTATTCTACACTTTTGTGTTAGTTGCTGCTCAAGTCTTTATATCATTACTATTGTCATCATCATCCTTGAATGAGATTCCTTTACTTGTTTTGTCACTGCTAGGATCCCTTAAGGTGAAGCAAGAGTGCTAGGATTTGATTAGGGGGCGCTTATTTGTATTTTTCTTTTCTCACCACTGAAAGACAATAGACAACTGTCAGCTGGAAAATGTACACGAACCTCATGCCCTACACCCCAATTATTTGAACGTTTCAAGGCATTTCAAAAGAAAATTCATAATTAAAATAACAATTGTGAGGAATTTTTGGTGTAAAAAATTTTGTTTATTTGAGAGGTATCTTAAGACAAAAATGGTAGAAATCTGGTAGGAAGATTTCTATCTATCTAGAAGCAGATTTATCTAAAAGATAGATCACTCAAGATAGAATTATTTTACTTAAATAAGCTGTAATAACTCTTCTGTGTGAGTTAGTTTGTGTGTGTGTTCAGGTTTCAAAATGGGTTTTCTGCTTGTAATAATTCTTTCTTGCAAAGGGAAGATAATTAGTGTGTAACAATGATAATTCCACATTTGTCTAAAATATGCTCCTTAATTTTCCTCTATGTGTGTTTATGTGTTCTTCCATATTTTCCTTCTCTTTGCATGTTTTTCATATTAATCAGATTTCTTTATTATTATGGTTATGATCTAAGAATATATACATATCTAGACATAGATTTAGAAGTTTAATAAAGAAAACTAAATTATTATGTTGTTATATTTTACAAAAAAATGATCTGTGTTTAAAAAAAGTCTTACCTGAGCATGTACTAGATAGCCTCATTAGCTAGTTATTAGATGAGAAAAAGGATTCTCTATCTAAATAAGTGTAATTCTAAACATGGTCTAAAGAGTCGCTCACTTTAGTTTATGTATACTTATAAATTATATTAATAAATAATTTGTGTACTATTTCTGATAAGTGTATGAATCTGAACAAATTAGCATTAATTATATTGGTGTAAAGATTGCTGTCATCTTCTACATCTTACTATGTAAAATTAATGTCAACTTGCTTTTCTAGTATATGTAACACTAAGATTAAAATTATTTAATTTAAATAAATTTTCTACATTGATTTCTGAAAGTCTAATGAATTATCATTGTTTTCACAAATATTTAAGATTCTGAAATATAAAAAATTGTTTTCAGGTAAACTTGTGAAAATGGATATCTTTTAAAAAAGGGTTAAGCTCAGGGCACCTGGGTGGCTCAGTCAGTTAAGCATCTGCTTTTGGCTCAAGTCATGATCTCAGAGTCCTGGAAATCCAGTCCTTCATTGGGCTCCTTGCTCAGTGGGAGTCTGCATTTCCCTCTGCCTCTGCCTGCTGCTCCCTCTGCTTTTGATTTTTCTCTTTCAAATAAATGAATAAAATCTTTAAAAAATTAAAAACATTGACTTCATGAATAAATTCTTAAAATATTACAGATAAGAACCAAACTCTTTATTCAGTTATAATTTTAATATATTTAAATAATTTTAAGACATTACACTAGTGTAATATACTTTTTCAAAGTAAGAAAATGTTATGAACTTTAGTGTCTACACTTTTTGTTTACCCTATTCTTACATTTTAAAATGTGCAAATGCCTTTTGATAATGCTATATTTGTGTATTTTTCTTGTCACCTTAACATTTGTATAGTTGATTTAAAATACATGGTCACAAAGATAAATAATTAAGGAATTTGTGATTTTCTTCTAGTTTTCTCTGTCTTTGATTGGAAGAAACAAGAATTGATAACTGGTTAAAGGTGTTAATAAAAAGTATTTGAGACTACGTTTAGTATAATAATTACAGAGAGACATGAATATATGCAAGATAATAGAGTTTGTATATTTCTCAAAGAATCCATTACAGTTAGTTGATATACAAAGTGTACTATAAATATGTATTGCTTTAATATGTTGATAAAGTCATTTATATGTTAAGCTTAAAGTATGACTTACAAATCATACTATGGTTAACTATGGTTAATGTACCTTAATATAAAAAACATAGGGTCACCTGAATGGCTCAGTTGGTTAAGCATCTACTTTTGGCTCAGATCATGATCTCTGAGTCCTGGGATCAAGTCCTAAGCTCCCTGCTCAGCGGAAAGTCTGCTTCTCCTTTTCCCTTTCCCTCTGCCATTCCCCCTGCTCATGCTCTGTCTCTCTCTCAAATAAATAAATAAAATCTTTTAAAAAGAATGACTATGTTAAAATTTTGATGTTTTTAAAAGATTCTTTTATTTATTTATTTATTTATTTTTTTAAGATTTTATTTATTTATTTGACAGAGAGAGATCACAAGTAGATGGAGAGGCAGGCAGAGAGAGAGGAGGAAGCAGGCTCCCTGCTGAGCAGAGAGCCTGATGCGGGGCTCGATCCCAGGACCCTGAGATCATGACCTGAGCTGAAGGCAGAGGCTTTAACCCAATGAGCCACCCAGGCGCCTCTCTTTTATTTATTTTTTAAAGAAAGATAGAAAGAGAACAAACATGGTGGGGGATGAACAGAGGGAGAGAATCTTCAAGCAGACTCTCCACTGAGAACTGAATCCAATGCAGGCTCCATCCCACAAGCCATGAGATCATGAACCAAGAGATCATGACCTGAGCTGAAACTGAGTTGCTTAACCAACTAAGCCACCCAAGTGCCCCTAAAATTTTGATTTATTTTGATTAAATATTAATCTTTTTATTCATAAAGATAAGTATACAGTTATTTAATGTAAAATATTAGTTGATATATAGGAAATATTAGAATTTGTTTCTTTCCATAAAACAAAGTTACTCTGCCAAGAAAATAATTTGTTATGTTTTTAAATGTTATGTTCTTAGTAATCATTGTTCCCAATGCTGTGATTTTCTGAAAACTATTTATTCTAGTTAACTTTGATCAAATATTACTTTCCTACATTTAAGACTAAATTCAAAAGAGTAGGAAGGATAGTAGAATATGTCACCCCAAAATATGAATGTAGGAGTTCAGAACATGCCACTCCACAATATGCCACTTTGGTATATTATTTTCAGCTGTAATCCTTGGAAAACAGCAAATTCAAGCAGAGGCTTTCTCTGAATCCCTCATATCTGCCCGAAGATAGATCCTCCAAAAGGAATTCAATTGTCAGAATCTCCTCCCCTGGAGTTTGTCAGCCAGGGAAGACTGTTAATCATGGTAGAGGAGACTAGAAGTCAACACTGCCCTCAGACAAATACTGTTATAAACTATCATATTTCCCATCTATTTCTCCAAAAGCCCCATTCAGTTTTCCTAAAAACCACTTCCTCTTTACAAGAAGCTTATACCCCCCCCAACATTTCCCTTTCCCTATTAAGATAGTAAATACTACCCTAAATTCTAAAGTTATTTCTTTGAATTATTCCTTTTTTTCTGGCTCTCTCCTAATGTATACATATGGTATACATGTTATTAAACTTCTGTTGCTTTCCTCTTCTTATTTTTTTTTTTTTTTTTAGGAGTCTCAGCCAAGTACTCAGAGTAGACGAAAAATTATTTTCCCTTCCCTGTAGTAGGTACAACTATTAAGATACCTTTTATTTGTATAACTCTTTTTGGGCTTTCTGGAATAGTCATCAGGTAACAAGATTTGGTTCTTTGCTTTTTAAAAAGAAGAATAAAAATAATTGTTATTCTCCAATTTTTAAGTAATTTCTAACTATGGTGAGAATTCTATCTTTACTAAATGGGGGGAACTAACAGATGATGAGAGAAATGCAGTCCTCATAGTTTTATTATGTGAAAGTAATACATATTAATATAAATATGTTTCAATAATTGTTTCTTAGTTTAAAAGAAGCATACTCAAATTCAAGTATACAAACTGGTTCAAAAACTGTCTATAAGTTAATTTTTGTTTCTAGATGTTAATAATGTTTCACGTGTGGACAATTAGTGGCAATTATTTATATATGTTTTATTATGACATCAAAAGCTCTGGAGATTGGTCAGTGTCTTCCCAGTTTATGCCTGATGACTTCCAAGGTAATTATTGACTAAATCATTATGAGTTAATTGCATGTTATTCCTCTACAAAGGATTCCTTACTTTTCTATGCTCTTATTGCTGCCTAACAAAATAATAGAGGTAAACTAACTTAAATCTTAAATTAGGATTGATAGGGCAATTTCACTTAAAAATTTTGAGAATAGTTACACCATATTTTCCATCTGCCAAACTTATAACCCTGATAAAATTGTCAAGGTGAGACATAGTAAGAACCAATCCATAAAGATCATTTGAACATTTGCAAATGCATTTTAAATAATTGCCTTCATCCAGAGGTTTTGTTTTCTTGGTTGGGACTAGAAAAAATAAGTGGGAAATTAAGATGACATCTCAGATTCTAGTAATGATCCTACTTATGTTTCTTAGTAGAGTAGGCCCATATTTTATGCTGCCCAAAGTCTTAAATGTTTCTGTGTAACTAACTGCTAACAAGAGATGATCTTGCCACCACATAGATAATCAAAATACCATATTTTAGTCATCCCTCAAAAATCTTAACATCTGAATGCTTCTCCTTATCTCCTATTACTAAATGCAAATTAAGTAGCTAATAGTTGATAAACTAAGGTCCCATCTTCTTGTTCCTACATCCTGTGTCATGATTAGCATAACTCATTTTCCCCATATTTCTCAAGTATCTGAGCGATGAACAACTCTCGGTACAATACTAAAGTTTAAGTGGCCCTTTTCAATCAGCCCTGTAAATCTTTCAGCCACTTACTCCCTGAAAAATACTCATTTTTAGCTGCTAACCATTCACACCATTCTTAAATCCTTGAGTTAAAGACTTGTTTCTTTTTCTTCTTTCAGTGTAATATTTACCTTATAGAATTGTTGTAAAATATGTATGTAAATTATTTAGCACAGAAAAAGCTTTATAGATGATCTTCCAAAGATGCTAGTGATACTACTGCTGACAATAATTAAAATAACATCTGTAGCCTGATTTCACTGGATGGTACCAATGAAGTCTATAAAAGTAAACAGTAAATAATTAGGTAGCAACTCAGAACAATCACAATGCAATGAAACTTTTTGAATATTGACCTAACCCAAAGAGAGGGCAACATTGCCAACATCAAACTGAAACTAAACAGCAGATTACTTTGGATATTTTAAGTTATTATTTTCATTAGTAATATTGTACAGTGTTGCAGGTTTCAGGTCATTGTTTCTTTACTGATGCTCCTCACTAAGTTTCCTGCAGACATTTTTTAAGGAGAGTGAATTTTATAGGTTACTTGTTTCTATGCCAAACCTGTAGAAACAAAGCAGGTCTTTCCTACCATATAAGCCTCTGACATTAGATTAGAAATAATAACAAAGTGATTTTTTTCCCCAATTGTAACAGGGAATGCCTAAAAATGCATAGTCTTTTTTTTTTCATTTTATTTTATTTTATTTCTTTACAGTGTTCCAAAATTCACTGTTTATGCACCATTCCCTTGTCCCTTGATACCAAGTTTTGTAATGTTAAGTAAAGGACTTGAAGATTTTTGAGAAAATGTTTAGATTCAGAGAGTGAATTCATTTTTAAAATTCTCAAGAAAACTTTAGTCTCTGAAACTCCAAACCACTGAAAGGCCGACCTTGCCTTGAGGGCACAGACCCAAGAGCATTTGTTCAGGGTCCCATTCTTTTCCCAGGAGAAGATCAGGCTTGGCAAAGAAGAGATCAGTGATAATTACTTCTTTGCATTTGTAAGAGAAGTTGCTTCTGAACTTCATTCTTAACTCAATCCACCTGAGATCTAGATTTCTTAAGTGAACTGACCTTTAGTGTGATAGCCAGAGTCTTTATAGACCTGTATACCAGTTCAAGTTTTAGAGAGGTTGGATCTGTTCTTAATGGAGTTATCTCTTGACTTCAAGAGATAAATGACAGTTAAAATTTACTAGGGCAGGCAGTTTCAAAAGGATCTTTTGAATTTGATTGTCTGAAGATTTATGGGGAAATGTTACCCATAAATCTTTTTATTATTAATTATTCGAACAACGTAAGTAAGTGGATTGAGTTAATTTAGATTATTCAAATTATTTAGATAAAGTGACTACAAATTAAACAGTAAGATTTTTTTGTTTGTTTATAAGTACTAAATTTTGTTTAGGTTTTGTGATGCTAACAAAATTTGTTAGCATCTCTCTTACATGACCATAAATAATTACCTTCTTTCCTGTAAATGCATACTATTCCTTCATTGAAATGGTGAGGTTTTTTCACTATCTTTGAATGTAGACTGACCTTGGCAGCTTGCTGGACCAATAGATTCCGCAAATGACAATGTAGCTAGGTTAGAAGCAGTTTCACAGCTTTTGCTTGGACCTCTTGGGATGCTTTTTCTTGGAAAACTTGTACTAGGAAACGTAGCCAGCATATTAAAAGTTCAAATAATTCAAGCCATTTGGAAGAAGAGATACTATGTGGAGAGAGAAAAAAGCTAAGAGACAACAAGGCACTAGATTTAAGAGTTAAAAAGTCCTCTCTCTTTTTTGTTTAAGATTTTATTTATTCATTTGAGAGAGAGAGAGAGAGTACAAGCGGAGAGACAGGCAGAAGCAGACTGAGCCCAAGGCAGAGCTCAATTCTAGGATTCTAAGTTCATGACCTGAGCCAAAGGCAGATGCTGAACCATCTGAGCCATCTAGGGGCTGCTTAAAAGTCCTCTTTTAAGTGGATTCTGCAGCCTCAGCCACAACAGAAACCCAGTCCCTCAGCCACAAAATTATGAGCAAAATAAAATAGTTACGTAGTGACTAAATGTTTTGCTGATTTTAATGAGATAGGTAACTGTGAGAGAATTTGGTAGTCTATTCTATCATTAAAATTAAAACAACTTGCATTGCTTTGAGACTGTCAGTCAGAATTGTCAGTGCTTTGAGGATGCTTCTGATGATTATTTTGAAGGTGAGTGAGGAAATGTTATTGAAGCCTAGAGAAGAGGGGGCTTTATAATGTAGTAGAAGAAATTGTGGCAATAAGGTCACCTGTGGTAAAGTGGAAAACAGAAAGGATAAATAAATAAGCCTTTGGGGGCACCTGGGTGGCTCAGTGGGTTGAACCTTTGCCTTAGGCTCAGGTCAGGATCTCAGGGTCCTGCCATCAAGCCCTGCATCTGTCTCTCTGCTCAGCAGGGAGCCTGCTTCCCTCTCTCTGCCTGCCTCTCTGCCTACTTGTGATCTCTCTCTGTCAAATAAATAACTGAATAAATAAATACAATCTTAATAAATGAATGAATGAATGAATTAGCCTTTGTTCTGGCTTGGGAAATTTCCAGGTAGTATCTAGAGAGTTCCAGTTTTCTCTTCTAGATGACTGTTTATAAAATAGAGAAGAGAGGTCAACTAAAGGAAGAACAGTTCCATTTTTGAGGAGAATTTGTAAAAATATACAGAGGACCCAGGACTTGCTTGTTTTGGAAAATTTTCACCTCCCTTACCTCTTAGCTAAAAATTAGCGGCATAAAAAGTAGTCTCACGGAAAGAATCCAATTTAATAGGATACAAACAGAGTAGGCTTCAGGGTCAGTTTTATAAATGAATGGCTCCAAGATCCTATGTTGATCCCTCTGGAAGATGTAAGGCCATCCCTGTTAGGACTTCTTAGAATCTTACAAGAGTATTCTTAGACTCCCTCTGCCATAAAAGCATGCCTTTAAGAATCTTAAGGAAAAAGAATAAAAAAAAAAAAGTAAAAAAAAAAAAATCTTAAGGACATGCCACACTGACCCCTTTAACTAAACAAAAATACTTGTAAGAATCTTAAGGGAAATATTGCATAGCAACTTGAGTTTTGAGCCAAGGCAGAGGAGAGCTTATCTTGAAAATAAATGTGGATATGATTTTCATATAATGAAGTGGATTAAAATATGATACACTACAAGCTCACAAAATCTTCAACACATTATATCAGCTTAGATGAAAAGGAGCAGAGATAATATAAAATGCAGATAAATCTTTGAGCTCTTAAACTTCTTTATATAGGAACAGCCTGAAAAGCTTATTTTATTATGATTATGGTATCTAATCCTTATGGAAAAGGACAGAACCAAGAACTCAGAACATGGAACAAAGAGACATGGACAATTGTCACTGGAACCATAATCAAGAAATTAGAGACATGGACCAGTGGCTATAAAAGTGGCTAGAAGATAAACTATACTAAAGTATAAAATACCCTCTTTATCATAGAGAGAAAAAGGCTAATACACACAGAAACACCAGCTAAATGAGAAAGTCATCTCAGAATTGGATCATCTAGCCCTAGTCATGCCAAAGAAACTGTCTAGCTGAGCCCTCTTAATGTCTGATCCATAAAATTATAAGCAAAGTAAAATAGTTGTTTTAACACACTTAAGACTTGGAGTAATTTATTATACATCAGTAAATAAATGTGTAATTGGAGCTTGCCTTTCTTTACTACATTTAGTTTAATTAGTATGGGTTTCTCTCTTGAATTAGTAAAATGAATATAAGATTTAAATCAGAGCTGTAATCCTCAACCCCCTTCAGGGTCTCACAACATAAGCAAAGTTACTATATGTTCTCAACAAAGTAGTGTTAAATGAATAAGCTCCACAAATTTCTGCTTTTGAGAAGACATTCTCAGCATATTTATTGGTTGATAACTCTTATCAACCTAAAGATAGGCCCTTTGATAAATTATTTGGAATTTGGTGTTTACTATGTTTCAGGCACAGTTTTAATATTATCCTCACAGTGTTGTTGATATTATTTTTTTTAACTTTATTTAAGCTTTATTTAAACATATAATGTAACCCCACCACCCTTTCCCAACCCCTCTTCCCCCCACCCCCCTCAGTTTGTTTTATGACATTAAGAGTCTCTTTTGGTTTTTCTCCCTCCCGATCCCATCTTCTTTCATTTTTACTTTTCCTACCACCTTAACTTCCACCCCCGTTGAATCTCCACTTCCTCATATCAGGGAGATCATGTGATAGTTGTCTTTCTCCAGTTGACTTATTTCGCTAAGCATAATACGCTCTAGTTCCATCCATGTCCTCGCAAATGGTAAGATTTCATTTCTTTTGATGGCTGCATAGTACTCCATTGTATATATATACCACTTCTTCTTTATCCATTCATCTGTTGATGGACATCTAGGTTCTTTCCATAACTTGGCTATTGTGGACATTGCTGCTATAAACATTCGGGTACATGTGCCCCTTTGGATCACTACGTTTGTATCTTTAGGATAAATACCCAGTAGTGCAATTGCTGGGTCATAAGGTAGCTCTATTTTCAATTTTTTGAGGAACTTCCATGCTGTTTTCCAGAGTGGTTGCACCAGCTTGCATTCCCACCAACAGTGTAGGAGGGTTCCCCTTTCTCCACATCCTCACCAGCATCTGTCATTTCCTGACTTGTTCATTTTAGCCATTCTGACTGGTGTGAGGTGGTATCTCATTGTGGTTTTGATTTGTATTTCCCTGATGCCCAGTGATGTGGAGCACTTTTTCATGTGTCTGTTGGCCATCTGGATGTCTTCTTTGCAGAAATGTCTGTTCATGTCCTCTGCCCATTTCTTGATTGGATTATTTGTTCTTTGGGTGTTGAGTTTGCTAAGCTCTTTATAGATTTTGGATACTAGCCCTTTATCTGATATGT